>JAOEHY010001932.1:0-46662 GCA_025447955.1 Psilopsiagon aurifrons
AAGGCCAGGTTGGACAGAGCCTTGGGTGGCACGGTTTAATGTGAGGTGTCCCTGCCCATGGCAGGGGGGTTGGAACTAGATGATCTTAAGGTCCTTTCCTGTGGTAGGCGAGGACCCTTCCCATGGTGGGAGAATGACAACAATCAATATGATCATTAGTCAAATCTCATTTATTTCATCTGAGGGTCCCAGTTATATACTCTTATGGGTTACACTAAGCAGTATGTGATTGGCTACCTATGCATACTAGTCAATACATGATTGGTTACAATACAGAGATTACACTTGTATTATTCCACCCCTCTTGCAGTTTTCTTCTTCTTGGTTCTGTTCCAAACTTGTTTCAAATCCAAGCTTGTTAAAACTTGCAGCTGTGGCTGTTTCAAGGTTACACTTATCAGTTCCTTCTCATTATATCTATCTCCGCAACTTTCTATGCCAAATTGCTCAGTCCTTCTACACGTATGCGTCCTTTAGTAACCTCCAGGCAAGGCCGCAAAGCCTTTGGTTCACTACTGTAAGGCCTCTTTCATCCAACGATCAATAATCTCATTGTGTCCATTTTCCAACAACCATTCCCCAACACTTTCCAACCCTAACTATTCTGTGATTCTATGATTCTTCAGCATGACCATACTGTGAAGGTAAGGTCTAGCCCTGCTTATGTGGGACCTGTTGAGCAAAGGCTGTATCCTGACCCTACTTGCTGTATGCTGGGCAGAGGCTCTGTTGCTGCTTCCCCAGTCATCTGCAGAAGCCTTGAGTCACACTTGCTCTCTTGAATTTAGGTGCTGTAGTAGTGTCAGTGCCTGAAGCTAAGCACTAGTAATCCATGGTCTCAATCAGGCACTATAGTTCAGGTTTCTTGTTTCCTGTATTTGAACAAAAATTTAAGTAACTGGTAGCTTTTGGTCCATAAGGACAAAATGACTCTGAGTAGGTAGCCTTTCATGTCTCATGCATATTATTTCATACTGTGCATATTATTTCGTGCATGTTTTTATTCATTAATTCATAGTAAGCATTTATATAAATCGTTATATTTTCTCAATTGCAATTGTGTGTTCCTTATTTCTTTGTAAATTAGACAGGTTGCCATTTACACGTAGATCATTTTTCTTTTTGCGATGCCCCTCTACTCAAATGACTTCCAGTAAAGTTATCAGAAATTCTGAAAAGAACAAATTAAAAGGTGTGATGTGCTGAGGAGATAAAAAGCTGTAATCCACTTAAATGGTCTTGAGACTTCACACAGACCATACACAAACCCATACCAATCTGTAGATAAGATGAGAGGAGATAAAGGATAGATTAAGAAGACCAGAAGAAAGGCTTCCTTAGAAGACCAGGAAGAATGTCCTACCCATCCATGTGATATGCTTCAAGGACTTGTGTTCCCGTATGTCGTGCAGAACGCAAATGAGTGACTCTCAGACTTTGAATTCAGAGGACCATGGTTATCAATCACATCAACACAAATGTATGCAGCAAAAACATCTGAAGTCTCTCTGACAACCCAGCAGTGGCCTTAAGAGCTGAACAATGAGGTGTGTACCTACAGCTGCAACTAGGGGACCAGTATCTCAGATAACCTCAGAACATGCTGGATGGATAAAACCTTGCACAAAGTGATGGAAACTGGGGCAGTGTGGCATCTTGCTTATCCAAAAGTTGAGCAGATGAGGTGCTTACCTGGACAAGTTAAAATTAGGCTGTGTTTTCTGGTCTACATCATGAAGTGGTAAATGACGGCAATCACAAGATATTCTGTGAAGTTTGCCGAGTGGCAAACATCTCTCACTTCTTTAGCTCTATGTCCACATTCTCATGAAAATCCTGGTATTGATGTCATTTAAAAGCAAATTCTTAGTAGGAAACATGCACTGTCTGACTGGTTTTTCGAGTGTTGCTAAGCAGCTTTAGTACCAGTTTTGGTCACAGATTCCCTTGCTTGTGTATTTTGTGACAGATCTCAGACTGCTCTCCATAGTTTAGAAAGCCAAGGGGCTGTGGCTTAGTCCAAGTCTGTGTATCGTCATGTAGTACATTTGATTAACAAGAACTTTTTAGTAGTGAGCTATACTTACATGACATGGCACAAAGTGGCAGCTTCCCAGCATCTCTGCTGGGAAAAGTCTTGATCCCATGTATGTCTTTGAACTTGTCCATCTCCGGAATAGCTGCAAAACAGACTTTGTGTATCTAGAGTTATTTTCTTTGTTACTCAGCTCTTGATGTATGTTGTTTAGCCGGGCTCTTGTGGGATTTTTTATTGGTTTTCTTTTTTTTCTTCAGCCTAAACATTCTCATTCAGTTTGTTTCACGATGCATCAAATAAAGAGAGTTAATGAAAACCTTGCTTTAGATTAGTTACTCAGAAGAACAGCAGCATTGACCCTGGGATTGCTCACAAGAGGCCTTTCTTTAACCCTCCCAAAGCTTTGAATTACTTACACGACTTAAACTCTGAGCAGCTTTTGCTGTCCTCTGATTATTTTTGCATGCTTGAATTGGGGATCCTGGGACAGGCACAAGCCAAACAGGTCTGGGAGCAGAAACCTTTTTCTGGTTATTTCTGGAAATGTTTTCGCTGCTCCATGTCCTTTGGAAATTGGCAAATAAAGTAATTTCAAGGCTTTTAGGATATTTAAAAAGAAGGTGTCCAGGTTCTTTTTTCAATTAGGATCTACCTACTTTTGCTGCAGATAATTCATAATGTCCTGTTGACAATGGAGCTTGTTAACTGCCTGAAACAAGCCTTGAACTATCCAAAATAAACTTTTCAGAAGAAGAAACCATGTAGAAATAAATCCAGAAAAAGACAGCCCAGATGGTACGAAATCACTTAACCTGGCAGCAGTAACTAGTGTGTATTGAGCTGGATGGAGGCTGTACAAACACAGCTATGATGTCTCTTGTGGCCAAACTAGCCTGTTCACTCTTAGCGTCAATATCTCTGCACAGTACTGTGCAATAGTCACATCACTAGTTAGCCTTTGATTAGCACTTTTTGCCCAGATCCATCCAGTTTACCCCCCATTATCTTTGACAAGACTGTGTTATAACAGAAATCTCATTTTTCTTGAAAGGCAAACAAAAAATTTGAAGTACGAATCCTGAACATGGACAGATTTCTTACTGGCTGCATGGCCAATAAATGTCATTGAACTCTTGACCATCTGCCCATATTTTATTGCTGTAAATAAATTCTCTGCACTGCAGAGCTGTTGCATGAATGACTGCCCAGTTCCACTTCACCTGGGCATGCACCTCCTTTTTTTCTTTAGACATATGAACTGCATGGACCACAAAAATCAAAGAAAGGCTGTAAATCCAATGTTATTCCTGCTGTCAACTGTAAACCTTTGAAACAATAGGGATATCAACCTCCACACTGAAATGTCTTTGAAGAGGAAAAGTAGAGAAGCGCTCATAAAAGATAACACTTTTTTTTTGTCATTGCTGCTCCATTTCCGTGTACTAACCTTTGTTTTAGAGCACCACACAGATACAAACTACAGAGGGCTTTCTTTAGACTTAAAAATAATCTCAAAACATTCTGTATGAACATAATATGAGCTCCTGGTCTGTGTTTCTAATAGGATGAGCCACTTTGCCAGCTACGTACTTCCAAATCCTGCTCATCATGAAAGTTGAGCAGGAAGAATGGGGTCACCAGTGTATGCCTTCCATCCTCAGTCACTGGACAATTTCCTACTAAGACAGTAGGAATTCATTTTATAGATGGAAGATTAAAATACAGCCCTGAAATGAATCTTTAAAGTAGCAGAGGTTCTGTGGCCTCTGGAGATGTCTCCTTCCTCTGCAGTTTGCACAGATGAGGTGAAGACTTCATAGGGATGGAGAAGATATGACCTGTGATTTCTGTAAACCTCTGCCAGGTCAATTTAAATGCCTTCCCTGTCTTGCCCTGTGCGCAAATAAAGCTCCTGTTTCCAGAGCTGTCAATCAAGAACCTTTCAGGTTAGGAAATGTGTTTTAGAAAACTTGTGCTGTTGAGCCACCCTCGGGCTTCCTTCTTTGTTGATATGCCTTATTGTACACAATGAGCTTCCAGCATCATCCTGCAAAACAGTTCCTGACCTGCAGTTCTTTAGTAGAGAAATCAGCCTTGGACTGGCAGCATGGTGTTTATGCATGGCTGTTCATCTTCTGAAGACAAAGTGTAGATTCCACCCTGATGAGTCTTCAGCTTTTTTTTCTCCATCTAACCAAGTGAGAAGTTCTAACAAGGTGACAGCCAGGCAGAGCAGAGGGATGGAAATGGCATACTGAAATGACTTTTGACTACCTGGCAAATACTTGTTTTCTATGAATGATGTATATCCTCGCTAGCCTTCAAGGAGAAGAAAAATCATTTTGCTAGCATTTGCTAAGCATTCTTTATCAACCAGTGAACTGTATAGGCAGAGATGCAGATTTTTCTTGAAGGCAGGCTCCTCTGCCTTTGGAAGTGTGTATTATTTGAGTAGTTTGTATTATTCGAGTAGTTTGTATTATTTGAGTATCATTTCTAGGATAGCGACAACTACAGACTGATTTTGGAAAGTTCCCCTTTACAGAGACTCAGGCACAACACCTGCTCAAGCTGACTCCATGCATAGAACCAGCTAAGAAAACTCACAAATTCTAGTGCATTCGATACCACCATACTTTATAATTACTTTTACTCTGAAATCTTATCTCTTTTCTTCCCTGTTCCCCCTCTTAATTTATAATAGGCTTCTGGGATATCTTGGGATTTAAGTGGCTTTTTGATGGAATGCCAGGTTCTAACAAAATCCCTGCAGTCTCTATTTTTAATCCTGTTTCATGGTTTTCTGTTGCTCCACTCCCGTTCCTCTCACAAGAGTACCATGTCTCCCCTCTGTGAAATGCAAGTCAATTTTTAACGTCAGCAACCTGATCTGTGGAGTATACAAGTTTTCCAGCCTCCTCCCCAGACATGAGAAGGCTGATCAGCAAGGAGCAGTGATGGAGAGAGAAATGCAGCAGAGGGTTAATTTTTAAATATAATACCTCTCACAGGGCAGGAGAGAAGGGTAAAAAACAAAACAAACAAACAAAAGAAAGGAAAATAAAAGAGAGAAAACTTAGTAAAGTGTATAAAATTATTATATAGAGCTATTTCAGAGCAACTACTTGAGAATGAGTCTATTCTGGTCTTAGAGTCTTTGCAGACAAGCCCTTGGCTAACTTACTCTAAAACTCTTAAAATAGACAAACCAATGTCAAAGTCAGTGCCCAAGGGCCTAACTCAGCCAGCTTTTCCCATTAAATGCATTATGCTTTGCCTGCATCAGACTTTTAAAATGTATCAGCTAATATGTGCTAATGACACGTATTTAAACTCTAGTCTAGACAAAGCCTGTGCGATTGCCCTCTGAATGCTTGATGCGATCAGCTAACATCCTGACAGCAGATCTGATTACCCCATTTTAATCATGCAAGGCTATAAACATTGGAGAATTATCCAGACTTTCCTGGTAGTAAAGAGCAAACTGAAGGCTGTGCATGGAATCCAAGCTCCTGAATGCCCTCATGGAGTGAGACCTTTGCCCTTGCACAAACAAGACTATCAGCGGGGTTGGAAAAGCCAGGCTTTAGCATACAGAAACACTTCTACGCAGAGGAATCTTTTACACCAGAAGGGTGAAGAAAATGACGTAACAGTGATTAACTTGGACTACTGCTTTGACATTTGTGATTAGCTAATAGTCTGAAAGGAGTCAAGAGCAGAGATGAGACTTCATGTCTGTATACAGCGTTGATCAGACTAATTCGTGTAAAAGCTTTTCTCTGCACATTTTAAACCAGGTGTTGAAAAATTGGAAAGGATATTAAAAAACAGGATGCAATGATTTGAGAAAGAGGAGAGAAATACTTTATAGCAAAACACTTAATAGCTCAATCTGTTCAGTTTATGAGGAAGAATACTGAGAAGTAAATAGACTACAAAATAGAAATATCTTCATGGGGAGAAAATATGCAGCACTAAAGGATTATTTAATCTTGCAGAGAAAAGCAAAACTGGCTAGGAGCAGCCAGAAAAAAAAAGTGAAGTCAGGAAGTAAGGACACAATTTTGACAGTAATCATCTCTTCTAACAAACTATTGTGGAAAAACCAAGGAAATATCATTTCCATCACTTGATAACCTTGATTACGGCTGGCTGCTTTTATGGGAGATGTATTTTAATCCACCATATGCTATTGGGATCACTATAGAACTAACTGTGACATGGCTAAGATATGAGCAGTCCAAGTGGATGGGTTTTTTTAAGCTTCAATGTATGTGTATGAAAGTACAAAAATTGTCAAGAAGTATTTACCATCCAGAAATCTGAGCAAATGGTTATAATATGGCTGTGGTAGGATTGCAGGAATGCTCTATGCTGGGTTTGAAGGAATACAGTATTTTTTTCCTTTTGCTGCCCCCCAAATATCCCCATTGAGAGGGAGTATGACACTGGAGTCAGACCATTAAATCTGAATAGGCACAATGTTTATTACTCAGTGTGAGGCAAAACACGTGATCAGAGGTACTCCTGAGTGCATCCATTTGATTTTATTTATGAATTAGGTTTTCCAAGTATTCAATGTAATGAATTTATGTAGTCTGGAGTTCTGCACCTGGTAAGCATAATTTCCTAATTTGGCTGCTTTTTCCATTGACTTGGTTTTGAAACAGTTTTAAATCAGTAAGCAAATATTCACCCTTTGCAGTCCAAGTAGTCTCAATGATTGTGCTCTCAGAGAGTCTGAAGAAAGAATGGCTTCTTCAATACTGCATCCTGCCTTATGGGCACTTGATGCTGATAAATGTAGGAAGACTGCTTTTTTCCTGAGCACCTCAGAAGTTGCTTCCAAAGGAGATTGACTTCAGAACATATCCAGAAGGAATTTCCTGCAGTTTCTACTTTCTTTTTGCAGAAAAGATAGGGTAAAGTAGCTGCAGACCTTTCCAGGGTAACCAGAGTGACAAGTCAAGGCACAACTTGTACCCTTTCAGAGGAGATGCTGAACTCTGAGATGCTTTTTTTGCGTAGACAAAGCAGACATCAGTCCTATTTAGGTACCAGTCTTGTACTACTGGCACAAAAAGAACGTATCTTTCCACTTCTTTTCCTTCTTCATCTAACCAACCCTTGTTCCCCAAATCAGCTCACATCAGCGCGGAACATCTTTGTCATACTAATGCTGACAGTCAGAGCCATTCTGATTTTAAGTAAAACAGTGCTTGCAAGACCAGAATTTTGACTTAAACAAGACGAGAATGCTCTTATGACAAATATCTTAGCTTTAGGTTCCATAGCATTTACTATATGTGTAGCTAAATGTAGCATAACTTGATGCAAGTTTTCCTCTAAATATCAGTATAGCAGTTCCTTAAGTGACTGTGATGTTCTGGCAGTTGTGAACATGCAAGTTTTGCCTGAAATATGCACACTTCAATAAACAGTCAAGACTCCACTGTGTGCAATAGCATGGGGAGAAATTAGAAATTTCCTTTTTAGTAATGGGGATAATGCAGTCTTCATCAAACATTGCTGTCTCTTGTGGGCAGAAAATGCAATTTAACAGAAAGGTTACACTCATCTCTCTCAAACGTGCAGGGTGAAACGCGCATTTGTCCAAGAGGTTTTGCACAGTGTATCTCTTAGGCCTTCAAGTGGTAATCAAATACAGTACAGTAAGAGGCTTGCCCTCTAAATCAACCCTACCATGGGTCCAAGACAATTCAGTGCTGACGATGAGTTAAAAAGCTCTCCTGGGAGGAGTTGAGGCCAACTGAGCTTACAGCTCCCTGCAAAATACCCTGAGCACGAGAAACCAAATCTTCTCCTGCGCCAGTAGTCCCTATTTGAGAAGAGGTGACACAGATATGACTTTCTGCCACAACTTGCAGTTGCATGCCAGACTATGCACAGTCTTACCTCTTGAGCTCATGGTTAGCCTGATGACATAGTGTCCCTTTAGCCTTTCCTTCCCTTGTTTTCTTTCCCACTACCATTGTGAGGAATCCTGCTACCTGTAAACAAGTTTTGAGTTTCTGCCAAATGAGCATCCTCCTTCAGCCTGACTCAGCTGAAGAAACTTGCTTCACGTCTTGCACTGCCTCATTTCACTAAGTACACTTAGTCACCTCAATATCTTCCTTTTTCTGGGGGAGAGCATACTGACTTCTGATGCAGCTGACCAAGCCTCTGTTCCAGCCATCAGGATAAAGTGATGTTGAAAAGGACTAGTCTTCTTTTCCATCATAGTGACTTCTTTTATCGTAGTTATGTGGCATCACCTCATGGCATTTTCACAAGTTGCTTTGCTGCAACGCCCAACAATGCTCACCTATAGCCGTGGCTCCGTGGTTCTACAGCCATCCTGCAGTAGCACGCTTCATATGGAGTACATCTTTCTGGGCTATGAGGGCATCAGATTGGCTGACAGCACTGCTCAGAGAATCTGGCTAAAGGATGCTTTGCCAGAATTTAGTGTTGGCTTGCAGAATGTCACTGTCTTCTCCGTATATCAGTAACATATCTGATATGGGCTAGACAGACATGAAGAACTCAGGAAGTAACAGTGGAAAAGAAAACACAAGCACAGAAAATCTGGTGATTAGGTGACAAGGTCCTGTCAGTTTTAAGATGTTTTGTGGCCATCTGTGGTTGGAGTTTTGTGGGAGAGGACATGAGCTAAAGAAAAGAAAAAGGAGGACATGAGAAAAGGGAGGACAGAATATCACGAATAAGTATGGCATGAAGAAAGCTGAGGTGAAAGTTTTCTCACATCTCTTTTCCCTAGCTTAAATGCCATCTATACACATTTATGTTGCAGTATTTAAATAAGAGCTGTCAGGCCTAACACATTTTTGCCTGAATTATTCATAAATCTGTATGATCACAAGAGAAGAAGGAGTTATTTGGATTAAACTAATTTTCATTAACATAACTGGCATATAATCACTAGTTTCATCCAAGTAACTTACCTTAGCACAGGTTCTGCAACAACCGTGATAGACATATATGTTCTTTAAAAGAAGTTCTGTGTGTCCTGACTGAAAGCCTAATTTTCTCCTACAATAGACCTACCAAGCCTCTTTCTGTTTGCCTTTTGCACACAATTAACATTTCATTTAATATTTCTATATTCCAGGTAGATGCCAGAAGAGAAATTGGTCCTAAAGCAGTAATCACTAGCAGTCATGTAAGAGAGCTCCTTCATGACTAATTGCATTTGACACTAATTGCTGTTTATTGAAGAACCTGAGTGAAACATCACTCTGACAAGTATCTGGATACTGCCTGCATCTGTTGCAATTTGCCGTGTTTCCTGCTATCGGTGCCCCACTTGATAGGGCCAGCTCTCTTGTGGATGGTTCCTCTGCTTACACAGAGGTGTGACTCTGAGGAGGCTGCTGATTCTTATCCAGCACCATGCTAAATGCTGTACTGATTCAGTTATTTAAAGTAGGGCTCTGGGAGGAGTGATTGCTTCCATACTCTCCCAGCTTGGTTGATACACAAACTTCTTTGGCTTTTGCTGGCTTTTCCAGTAATGCTGGAGTACTGTGTGACAGTAAATCCTAACTGATAATTTACACTGATGTCGTTAAGGGACACTACCAAAAGTGAGTTATTCTTTTCCTTGGCTGGCCAAAGGCCAGAAACATCAGCCGGGAGTTAGAAGGAGCAACTAATTGGATGTATCACAAGTACCCAGCACAACGGTGAAAATGAGAAATCTGAAGGTGTTCATTTTTAACTTGGCTGCTTGTCTGAAAAAACCAAATAAAATCTGTTCAGGTAAACAAAGATCCATACTGGTACTTCCTCTGCCAATATTTTTAATTATTTTAATTTTAGCTAATATAGCAAGCTCTTTTTTGTCTCCTCAATAACTTAACCAAATTATCTGCAATTAATAGCTTAGGTAGGAGAAAGGTAGGTGCCAGAAGACTCTTCCTGGATTGACAGAAACTCAAAAATGTCAGAAGAAGAAGTTGTACAAACAATATGGTAGAAGTCATATTTATTGATAAAAATTAATATATCTGCTATAAAATTTGTAACAGTAATGCAACTGAATATTTATGTTGATGCATAAACCTGAATGTTACATACCAAATACAATACAGTAACACTGGTTTCCTCCTTATTTACATGTTTATGAAAATTGATATGCAATCCATGTTAAAAGAACTTGTAATGGAGAATAGTTACATTAGAAAAATAATATTCTTGATAAAGCATTCTTGAGGACTCCAATCACATTTTCAGGCCTCTTTCAATAAGGCAAATATCCCTGGTACAGCATATAACTTAATTTACAAAATACAATAACTTCAGACACATCTTCAAGTTTTCTTTTGGTATGCTTTTCCTCACTGTAAAATTACTCCATTCTCTTACTAAACAGAAAGAACTTTCAATAACAAAACTTAATGAGTTCTACTACATATTACATATACATCGCTGTAGCTTAGCGACTATAACCGGGCAGTCTTTCTCCTTAACTGTTTGCTCAATGAGCTTTTCTTAGATGTAGGACATGTAGTATTTTGAAATCATTATGACTGTGGTATCTTTCTTCAGTTTTCATAGGAAACAGATCTGTCACATTTTGAAACTTTTTTTTTTAAGTTTTATTTTATTTTAGGAACTGGTGCACAACTACATTTCCACTCACAAGAGAACGTCACAAATGTAACTAAAATCAGGCTTGGATAACTTTGAAAACATACTACTATGTGCCCAAACCCAAATTTCTTACTTTATAACCCTGCCATGCTCTAGGAATTTTTCTTCTGCATAGCTTCATTACTAGTCACAGTCAGATAGTTTTAATTCCTTCAAAGGCACAAAACTTCCACCTCTTTTCCAGTGTTGCTCCTACACCAGTGAATTCTTGTTTAAACATGCGTGGCAGTCTCATCAAAAGCATTTCTATCTCATTTGCAGAGATCTGAAAAATAAATAAAAGTAAAATTAAAGTGAGAAAACTGTCCTATAGATTGGAAAGGGGAAATAGGAAGAACAGAAATAAAGGGACAAAGTGGGGAATACAGGACAGATGAAAACAATCAACCATTTATATTTTTTTTAACCTTAACCTGACAGGAATTTCCAGACTCCAAAGCAAGTGCAGATTCCTTGCAGGAATGCTTCTGCTTTTGTAAGTGGCTTCCCACTCTAAAGAATGACAACTGCTATGTTGGGGCTGTGGCCCCACCCTGTGATACAAAGTCCGTCTAAGACCTACAGTTGTGGGTGTACTTGTGAGAAGGAGGAAGCAAATGGGACCTTATTCTTCTTTCTCATCCCAGGAGCTATTGAGTCCTCCTCCTGCTCCATCAGTTCTTCTCTTGCAAAAAAGCTGACACACAGACTTTATTTTTTAATCGGCTCACTTTTGTTACTTAGGGCTGACTATCCATGGAGCCATATTGTCCCAGTTTGAACCATTCAGCAGCTCTAGATAACTAAGCCATAAAGTACTTGACTTGGCATTACTCAAGATGGTTTTATGGCTTTGAAACCTTAATCACTGTTCACCTTTCTAATGGGAAGGATGTTCTCATTTCAGAAAACACTTTCACAAAGGAAACCTTTCTGGCATAATCAGTAGTGAAGTCAAGAAATGAACAGTCACATAAAATGATGATCACAGGGCTGGAGTACCTCTCCTGTGGAGAAAGGCTGAGATGGGGATTGTTCAGCCTGGAGAAGAGAATGCTCTGGGGAGACCTTAAAGCAGATTTCCAGTGCCTAAAGGGGGGCTACAAGAAATCTGGAGAGGGACTTTGACCCCTGGCATGTAAGGGTAAGGCAAGGCGGAATAGCTTTCAACTGAAAGAGGACTGATTTAGATTAGGTATAAAGAAGAACTTCTGTGAGGGTGGTGAGGTACTGGAAGAGGTTGTCCAGAGAAGCTGTGGGTGCCCCATCCCTGGCAGTGTTCAAGGACAGATTGGGCGCGGCTTTGAGCAACCTTCTGTAGTGGAAACTGTCTCTGCCCATTTAATGTCTTCAAGGTCCCTTCTAACCCAAACAATTCTATGATTCTATGAAAATGAAAGATTTTATCTTACTGCTACCTCTTCTAAAGTAAAGGCATGAAAAAATCAGTAAAGAACTCTATGGGTGCTGCCTATTACCCATAGGTATCTTCATGGTTTGATAGGATTCTCTTTCAATGACAGTTCGGCTTATTCATATTAGTAGGTGCTGAAAATCAGTCTTGGAGAAATTCTAAAGCCCCAGAGTAATCAGATCCATCTTGTACATATTCTCATGACAGTAACGGAGAGCTGGTTACCTTTGGCTAATGTGTCTGAGCTCTATACTGAGCCCTGAGCCCACATGGGTTTTCTGACCTTATCATTCCTTCTCAGGTGAAGAATGACAGGCTAACCATGGAAAGTAATTGAAATTCACCTCTGTGATTGCATCTATGGATTACACTATTAAAAAGCAATTTGTTGCTACAAGCAGTTACTTCCAAAATAAACCAGCGAGGTAAAATTTTGCAGCTTGTGTGTATTATGCAACAGCTAGGTCCAGTGTTAGTTATAGGGACTGGTATGCTGGCACCATGGAGAGATGGAGACAATGCTCCTTCCAGAAAGGCTGTGTTTGCAAGTTAAGGGTTTGATCCTGGCAGCCGCAGAAGACATAAAAGCCACAGAAGCCAGCACATTACTCACATGAGTAGAAATTCAAGGACAAAACCCACAGACGTACATGAGGAGGGCAATGAAGGTGGTGAAGGGTTTGGAGCATAGGTTGTGTGAGGAGGGGCTGAAGGAACTGGGGTTGTTTAGTCTGAAGAAAAGGAAGTTCAGGGGAGACCTTATCACTCTCCACAGCTACCTGGAAGGAGGTTGTAGCAAGGTGGATGTTGGTCTCTTCTCCCAGATAGCAAGCAATAAGACAAGAGGAAATTGCCTCAAGATGGGCCAGGGGAGGTTTAGATTGGGTATGAAAAAATGCCTTCCCTAGAAGAGTTGTCAAGCATTCGAACAGGCTGTCCAGGAAAGTGGTGGAACCACCATCTCTAGAGGAATTTAGATGTGGGGACACAGTTTCCTGGTGGACTTGGCAGTGATAGGTTTACAGTTGTACTAGTGGTCTAATGACCACTACACAATTAGCGCCACTCACATTCTGAGACCATAGCTACATTCTGACTGTGTGTTGCAAGAAGATATGGCAAACACCGTCACCTCCATGTCCATAGGAATTATTGGTAGATATGGATCAGAGCTGTGGTTACCCGCAGGGTGACCCCTGCATCCGATAAGCATTTCAGGCAATCTATCACCCTGCAGAGCTGTTTGGCACTTAGAATAGCATTCACCTAATCAAAGGTGGCTATATCACTGCTGAGATTCTCACCCTTGACAGGCTTAAATTCAGTGGAGAGGAATAGGCCCTTTTGGTGTTGATTTAATCTCATTCTACAGTACATATTTTAAAGTAAGTCAATGAATTTTATTCTGTAGCTATGTTTTGACTATGGACTGCATGAACTGATGCATTAAAACCCACTTTGCACACTGTAGTGTGTTGGCCTCACTTCTGGAGTGGCTACACCTTTTCTGAGTTTAGCAATAAGGTCAGTCAACCCTCTCTACTTCCATGTGGAGACAAAGGGTATGCTTCATTGACCATTCACATGTTCATGAAAGTTCATCTTCAGCATGACCCATGCCTAACAACTTTTAGAAGAATAAGGAATTGTCTCCTAAAACTCTGCACAGTTTGACAGCTGTGGCTGCACCGGCCTCTTGTTCTGTTTTCTTTCTCCTCAGCTGTATTTCAGGATCATGTATCATAAAATCAGCTGCTAGTCTTTGCCATTTAAAGCTCTGCTCTTCTTTGCCGTAAAGAATAGCTCAGCAGCGTGAGGCAAAGACCTCAGCACAAACACATGCACTGTAATTTGCGAATGAATAAAGACCACAAACCCCCAAGCCCCATATCCCATTATCTTTCTAATGGAAGCACACTAAGAGTTTAACCTGCAGTAAAGAATAATACAATATTTCTATAGAGAAAGCAGATTTTGATTAAATTTTTTTACCCTGGAGTCCAACTGCTGCATATAAGACCAAAGATATTCTATATTGGCTCCAAAAGGGTGGACGTGGAGAAATGTGGATATGATACCTGTATGAAAAACAAATGCATACAAGTTATTGAAACTGCCTCAGAAAATATACCATTAAAGTAAGGAAAATAATTCTGAATAGTCTGTTCTTGCAGGTCTTTCAGTATGAGTTATGATTCTTATTTTCCTTACACACCCCAATAATCATAACAAAATGGTACATTTTTAATACAGTCATAATAACACGGTAAACACAATAGCTCATCTTCAGGAATGACAGCAGTTAGCAAGTAAAGTGACCAAGATAATATACTGATGAATAAAGGAATTTCTAAACAAAGACTTGCTGGAAACATTTCAACTACCAATTTTATGCTTGATTTACCAATATAAAATTGTGGATAACGTAATGGTAAAATTATTGCTTTTTTCCTCTTCACTGGATGCTCTGTTGTGAAAACGTTTCATATAATTGTGTCAGAAGCCTCACTCTCTCAATTTTTTCTAGTAATTATGCTGATGCTGGTTATAAAAAGTGTTTAATCCGTATTACCCATAACTGCTGCTGAAGAAAACACAAATCCTTTATGACATATTTACATATTTACTTTCTCTTAAAAGACAGCCAGTTATGTCTATCTTCACTGTTATTTACAGGGTCGTTGTTAAATGTACGGGAATAAAAGTAGCTTAAAAGAAGTGAGGATCTAAATCCAGGGATTTTTTTCTACAGTATATTAATGATGACCAGAGAAAACAAGGTTTGGGGCATCAGAATTGCTATTAAAAGCACTATCCAATTCTTCTCTTCTAAAGAAAGAATGAAAATACAAAATGGCATGTGTGTTACTTACTGTTCGGGGAGAGTTGAACTGTAAGAATCAGAGCAAACATTTTCAACTCTGTTTGGATGGGTTTCTTAGCTAAACCACCCTAGGGGAAGTTCCTTATATTTAAAACATAAACACCAGGATTAAAAATGCTTACAAATGACAAAAATGGGTCACTGTATCTTGTGTACTGCAGCCCATACTGCTTTCTTGATGCTGAATGAATTAGGATAATCTTGGATTTCATTTTCCCTCAAATACTGGCCATAGGTGAAAATCTTTAGGAAAATTTAACTCAGTTTAGACTGTCTTTGCAAAGAGCACCTTTTTTTCTCCTTCATTTTTCCAATACCATGTACAAACTTCTGGTCCTGCAAAGGGAGTGGCATGTGTGTAATTTTATACTATGGCAAGTCCTAGCAGCAGTTGCTTTGTTTGTGCTGTGATACAAGCATGCACACAAGAGCTCTTGAAGCAAAAGCCAAGACCATCACATTTGTGTAGGTTGACTGGAAATCCAATTTATATTCAAATCACATTTTTCCAGCGACATTGTGTTTGCTATGTGCATTCCCAAGGCTTTTCAATTCAGGATGTTCAAAGCTAACTCTTTCCTATAATATGAATAAAAAGTAATTTGAAAATATTTTGTAGTTTTTGACTGGAATTCCATGAGAACTTTTTTGTAACTGTTTTCCTTTTGAATTCTTTTCCTCTAAGGCAGTATTGCATTTTGTAAAATACAGGCAAACTTAGCGAACAAAGGGAGGCAAAGCTCATTTTTCCCTTGTCACACCTGAACATGCCTCAAAGAAAAAGATAACATGAAATCCATCTTGAGCAGTCTTTTGCCTTTCAACTGTAACAATAAGCCAGTTGTGGGGGTCTTATGACCAGTAATACCTGGACTGAGATTAGACTGTTTATCTGAGTGCACCACTGAACAGCTGGTGGATGGGACCCACTTTGGGACACTGCCACCACTTGTCACAGTGAAATAATGAGTGACCTAGAAAAAAATTTTGTTATTCTTAAAATCCCAACCTTCCTACCCTTCTCACAGAAGTTATCTTTGAAAACATCAAACACTGCAATTCAAAGTTCCACATTTTATTATCACAAGCAAAATAAAATCAATTTGTACATTTCTGTATGTCCCACTGTTCCACATCTCACCAGTCACAGAAGTTTGTGCACTTTTAAATATTTAAATACATTCTTCACTTTAAAATGACCTTTCTGGTCTGAACTGTCTGAATCCATGACCCAGCAATAAGCCAGCTACTTTCCTGGTGCTTAGCAGACGCAAATGTGTTGCATCTAAACAAATTAAGGTAGTTCAGGAACTATCGCCGACCAGGATATTGCTGATTTTGTGAAAAGACCAAACCAAAGAAGTGAAACCTGGTCTTTCAGGTCAGCATTCTTGTGAACTGCAACCATGCCATAGGGAGCACTTTGGACCATGGGACCTTAGGCTCTGTGAAAGCCAAAATGAAACTAAATGCACTAAACCCACTGAAACCAAATGTAAGATATGCATGGATATCAATGGGGCACGTTCCCTCCAAGGATAGCATGGGTACATCCAGCATTCCTGTGTGGCTAAATGCCAGGTAGCAGTTGGCTGGCCCACTGCCTATAAGCTTTAGCTTTTATGCACTCCTCATGTCAAAAGCATAAATCTGGCTTGTTTAATACATGCAGTATACATAATTTTTGCTTGATAATTTATTAATATTATTTCTATTCCCTTCTTCTTCACCATTTTGTCTAACAATCAGATAATATGTTATACAAGTCCAGCCTGCTAATCTTGATGTAAATAAAGTCTTCATACATTCATGCTGCAAACCTAAATCCAGATCCTGCAATTTTCTTCCTATCTGAAGTCCTTTCTTTAAGCTACAGAATTTTTCAGAACTGAACTGTTCACTTTTATTTTAGGATTTCTCATACTAAAAGCCATTATGAATACAGATGAAAATTAAAAAGTGTCTTTTTCTTAACTTTTATTAGCATAAAGATGCGTGTAAACACATATACAAATGACAAAACTTCTTATTAAAAGGCATTTTGTTCTCAAAATTCTTTTTTGAGGTTATCTTACCTATTAATAGTGCCTCTTTCTCTGATTTTAAACCCGGGCTTCGTTTCTCTGAATTCTTTTCTCTGTCTTGGTTGACCAATGCTACTGTCAATACATTGATTTCCTATAAAGTTAAAAAAAAACCACAAACAAAACAGGTGGTCATGTAGATTTCATTTACTTCAATTAAACCTTTCTGCTTCCTTTCAACACTGTAAAAAAGAACACTACTTTAACTCACATCTAAAGACAAGACAATTATAAATAATTAATTTTTTTGCAGAATATTAAGACACTTTTTGAAGTAACTTTATGCCAAGAGCTGCCAAGAAGAGAAATTTTGCTTGTGGACTAAGTAAGAACTTTGTTGTTAGTGCTTCTTCTTTATAATAGCTTGAAAGATGTGCCATAAAGAGTGAGGATGGTCAGAAAACTCACATTTTCTCACTATTATAGCTGTAAACAAAGACTGCCTCTAGGGAACATGGATAGAAACATTCAGCTACAGATGTAAGAGTAAATTCAGCAGTCAATACCAATGCTTCTAGCTACTAGAGAACAACCATTTACCCTGTTATACTCTTCAACCAGTACCTGGCATGATGTTGGCCCTTGTCCCAAACAATTCCCAGGAATATTTTTGGGGGTCAGCACATTTCAGGGACCATTCCTAACAGGTAGTTTGCATGAAGCTATCTTGTTTTGAGGACTGAGAGAAAGCCTTAAGGGCAACAAGTGAAGGATCCTGCTTGGAGCTCCTTTTTCTGCAGCTAGGTGGCCTGAACCACTCAAATCTCAGCCAAGCTAGCATGGTAGGTGCTCCACCAGAAGTACCCAGGCAGCTGTGTGACACAGGCTGCTCTTCTCCTGGGTATATGTGAAGTAAACAAATTATCTCTATTTCAGAGTCATGTAAGTAGCCTCAAAGTACATTGCACAAAATTCAAGTATATACATGAGCTGTTTCCATGGAGCAACTGATATGCAGTAACTCATTCCTTGTTTTGGCAGTGACTCACTCTGCTGCATCTGCTCTGTGAAATGCTCAGCAATTCCAAAGAACCTTGTAAGCAAAGAGCATGGGGCTGGAGATCTGGTGCTATCAGATGGGGCAGTGTGTAAGAATGGTGCTCTTTATGCTCTGGTTGGGGAAGTCAAGGTAAGCAGCTGGAGGTTGCGTGGGACAGGGCAGCCTTTAATGGGAGCAAATATGCACGCTTCAGTGTAATGATGTGGCCCATCTAGAACATGCACTCGGAGTGGTGTCTTGCTCCAAAATTCTTGGCAAGCATTTTTGGCGAGGAAAGAGAGACACTGGGCTTGGGTTGCCCTAGGGCATTTCTGGTGTGAATAATCCATGCTAAGAAAAGGCCAAACCTCAAATATGTCAAATGTGCCTCTTTATAGGTGACTAAAGGTTTCATAGCCTGTGGGATTGGTAAAAAGAGTCAGGCCCTTCCTCATTCCGAATTAAAAAACAATGCAAAACACCCACAAGACAAACAAACAAACAAAACCAAAACACACCCCTCTCTCCCCCAGTAATCTGTGCTCTTTATAGGCTGGCTTCAAGGAGCAGCTGCCTGATACAGCGCCAATGGCTCAGATTGCACCATGGGTTCAAATGTTCCCTTGCATTGTGAAAAGGAACAAGCTGCCATGTATCAGCTAAGAAACTGTATGTTCGTTTCAGTCCCATACATACATATGTGTATCCTTAGCCCCCATTAACAAGGGGCTTTGGCAGACCTTATCTGACAATGAAGGAGGAGTGAGATCCATTGAGTCACTTGTGTGTAGTGGCTGTAGTTGTAGCGGCCAACTGAGGCACGTCTCCTGGTCAGATACCTGTGTGTAGTTGTGTAGTTGCTGCCTTTTTAGTCAGTAGAAATAGCATAACTTTTTAATCATGTATTTTATTTACTTTAGGTTGAAATTGGACCTTAGAGGTGCCTATTTTGTATTCCTTATTGGCTGCAAAGGGAAACTTACAGCACAGATTTAGACACCTGCGAGTAGGTAGGAGCCTGCAGTTCAAGAGTTGCTGTGATTCTCTCTTAAAATACTGGTGTGCCTCAGTGCTTTGGCAGCTACATCACCTTGACACTAACACTCCTGTAGTGTTGTAATGCACAGGGCACATTATAGCAGCATGAGTATGCTCTGAGTTGTCCAGTAATGTTGATTCCCCTCCTGATAAGCCAAAGGTTAATGCAAGTACTGATCTACTGCTAGCCATGACATAAAAGAACAGCTAAAGAAAACTCAGATAAGAAACAGAAATAAGAGAAGGGTTTGCATTAATTTCTCCATAAGGACAGCAATGACAAGGGGGTTACAGATCAGGAGAACAGAGCTGGGTGACAGATTTCATGATACTGCAGCAGAGGAGAGAAGCAGCATATGCCACTAGAGCTTGTACAGGTTCAGATGTAACTTTTGACTCCCATCAGAGATAGAAAAGCAGTCTAAAAATAACAATTCATGAGAGGAGAAGAAGAGAGCAGAGAGATGTGTACTTGATAAAACAGGCCCCAAACACAACACACTAGCAGCTTCAGATGGGATTAGAAGTTTTGTCAAGCAGTGATGCAGAGAAAGAAACTATATTCCCATTGGGAGTAACGAACAGATGGATTCTCATTTAATGCCTAGATTTGAACCTGTGCAGAACATTTTGTATGATTTATAGGACAGTGCAAATGGATGCTAAAGGAAGTCACATCAAGTCTTCCTTAACTGTGTGTTGGTACAGAGGATAAAAGAGTAAAAAATTGGTTATGGGAGAGCACGAGGAAACTAAGAGTGGCAAAAAACTTGCTTAAGAAGAAGAGACTTGGAGGTCTGAAGAGGAGAGAGTTGTGCCATTCAAATCCACCTGCCTTACAGAGTATGATAAATTAGACAACTCTGAAGTATTCAGCTGCCAAAATAAGCTTGCAAAGGACATGAGAAAATACAGGGTGGCCATGGTCACATAAAGGATTCAGGAATTAATAGTGATTTAAGAGAAATGGGCATAATTGTCTCTAAAAAACAAGTGCGAAATTCACCCAGAAACCTGGCTAATTATAATGCAAGTGAAAACCTTAAGTATCTGACTACACACTGCAGATAAAATCCAGTACCTATGAAGGCTCTACAACAAATCCTTACACAGTTAATATGCACATTTTTAGAGATACTACTTATGCCAACCCACAGAAACAAGACTTTTAAGATTACAAAGTTGAATGAGGCAATAACTAATTGGAAAAAAAGAGTTAGGTCACATCTCTGACATGAGAAAAGAGCTACTGATCACCAGATGCCTGAGAAAAATTATTTAATAGATACTACATTACAGTATTTCCTTTCTTTCCAGGAGACCATCCTTTATTTGGCAAATTATATTTTCTGAGGTCCAAAGCAGTATTCTTCAGTCTTCTTGCATTATAAAAGGAGTATTTTGTTACCATCTGTCAGCTACTACACTAAAGGACAAGAACACAGCTGAGCACATGCAAACCAGTACTTATTAGGTGCGAAATGACCTTTCAATAACCAAATACAACATATGAAAGGCTTAATCCAGGTTAAATCACACCTGGAGATCATTAGGAACCTATTCAGTATTCACAAATTATGTCAGGCATCTGAGAACATGGAGGCCTGATTTGATGACAGCTCCAGAGCTGCTCAGCATGAATGCAACCGTTCTATGTGATGCTCTCACTATTGCCAGCTTGGAGCTTTTCCCTGCAAATGACGCTTTCATCCATCAGCAGATGATGAAAAGACATGAATTTCCCTTGATGAACTCAATGATTCTGCAGCCACCCCTTGGGACCAGCATTTTGATTCAGGGCTTCCTGCTTTTGAGCCACGAAGGGAAGGACAGAGAGAGGGTCTTTCTGGAAAACTGTCAGGAGAACTGAGGCTCAGAGGACAGCACATTACAGTTTTCTCACACAGACTACTCATTTCCATGGACAGACCTCTGATACTACAACTGGTGCAGAGCTGATGGCTGTGGAGGGTCATTTATGCCAGTTTCAGCACATGGATGTATATTTTAGACATGTCCTGGCTGCAAGGTGGGACAGAAGTTGGTTTTGTGTAATTCTTTCATGTACCCTGCCTTCTTTTGGAAGCAAGTGCAGAGGCATGGGCAAGCAGATTACTCCAAAAGATGTGTGGTCTCACTGTCCATTGCAACCCACCACAGAGCACCTGGGTCCTACACTGTAGACAGCAAATAATAGCGTGACCCCTGACAGCTGCATTTACCAAAGATTCACACAGAACTCCTGAAGAGTAGAAGAAATGTGGTGACTTTCTACAGAGGACAGTCACAGGTACTTTAAGAACAAAAGGCCAGCTTTGCACTCTAGGGGACTAGCAGATCAGAAAGCCCCATATATTTAGGCTGGACGATGTAGATCTTTCAGTCCTTCATTGGTTTCTTTTTTCCTCCTATGGGAAAATGTGATATTAAATAAAAAGTTCTCAATCCAGACATCACTAATCCTCTACAGGTCAGTCTTGCCCCTGTGCAAAAAAGGCAGACAGAATATAAAATGATTGCTCTCAGGCTTCTATCTTTAGCAAACATGGTTCTCTTTAGTCTAAAAAGTTCTGTGATCCCCTAAAAATTGGAGGAGTGAGGACTTGTCGTTCTCCATAAATGCTAACCAAGAGCTGAGCAGGGCTTCAACAGTAGCTGCCCTACCTGGAAACTGTTCCTGCCACAGTGCAGTTCAGGACTCTGCAGATGGGATTTAATGAATGCGATATTGAAGACAACTGGCATGTGAACAGGATGCAAATGACTAATATGCAAAGAGCTGAAATACTCCCTCTGCTATCTGGGTAATCCAAATATTTGATAATTACCATTAAATCTAGAGAGAATGATGACTGCTTGCATTTTGTCTTCAAAGACCTCATTCCCTTTGTTGTAGTATATCGCATCCTGAAGGATTGTGTGGTGAAGCGGTAAAAATAATATTGTGCCCCCTAAAAGACCAGTAAAAAATGAATCCTACCAGACTCTGGAAGAGTTAGCAGGATATGTTGGTGTGTTTCCCAAAGCCAACTGTCTGAAGCATTAGAACAGTAGCAGAAGAAGAAAAGACTAGATGTTGGACACAGCAGGCATACGACAGAGCAGCTACTGAATGTTGACAGATGTAAGGAATACACTTTCTAATCAGCCAGGAGATTTATGAGAGAAAACTAGCAGTAGGAGAAAAACTATATATCAGAATCTTAAGCAAAAATCTAGCAGGCTATTAACATCAGGCCAAAGAGATGCTGGAAGCTTGAAAAGAAAAGGTAATCTTATGATTTTGACAGAAGAAAAGCACATTCACATGTGATAGCAAATCTGCAGTCCTTAAGATCTTGAAAAGAACACGTATGTCTGCTCTGAGCCCACAGAACTGGTCTCTGACTTTAGATATGCTTGCCCAAATTGCTTATTGACAGCCAGGCAGGTTTGTTGATTCTACTGCAAACATGAGTAGAAACTGGCATATGACTCATAGACTGCACATTTTTAATGTATTTTCATTTACCTGGGGATCTCTTAAAGTCTGTTTCCTTTGCTGTTTTTACTTTAAAGGTATTTCAGACCCACATCTAAAAATTTAATCTTGCTGGTTTAGCCTGAATGGAGCCTAATTCAATTTCCAATCAAGTGAATGGAAGCCTTGCAATATTTTCAATGCACATCAAGTCAGGCATCTTAAATTTCCGGGGACATACGTGATTGAGGTATAGGACAACTTCTGATAGCTTAACATGGTTGTCAGTTGAGAATAGGCTACTGTCCTTGTCTGTGTTCTTATCCATGGTAAATACAAAATTATTCAATCCAAGTTGAGCTAAACTACAATAAAAGCTTGTTTAAATTTAACTTAGATCAAATTTCCTTGCAAATTTCCTTGCAATGTGGCAATGTATGAGTACACTCACATATGGTGATGGTGACTCAAATGATCACAGGATCACAAAATCAGGCAGGTCACGTTGGGAGGTCTCTAGACCAACTTCCTGCTCCAAGCAGTATCAGCTGCTGGGGCAGAGTGCATGGATGTGCAACCAGGGGCAACAGTCCATTGTCTGGATAAACCTCATCAGTTTCTCTGCAACATTACAGGTCTGCATCCTCACCATGTGGGGTGTGCCTCTATCCTCTGCAGAAGGGATTTTCCAGCCACCATAAAGTGCTGCTTCCTCCTCATACTTGTGATTAAAGTCCCATCTCCATGAGCACAACGAAGGACAGAGGCACTATCACAAAGAGAGAAAGCCCAATAACCTAAACAGTCTATCTCCTGACCCAGCTTTTTCCAGGGCTGTCACAGGAAAGCATCAGCCTCAGGGGTCAAGCATGACGCCTGTCAAGAGCAGGCAACGGAAATGTTCTCCACATCATCTTACAGACAGAGGAGGTTCTGCCTATAGGGATATGGGAGTTGTTATGGGATGTAGTGGAAGAGCATCTTAGATTGTACAAGACTTAGTTGAGGGTCTGCCGTGGTTTAAGTCCAGCCAGCAACACAAAACCACACAGCTGCTCGCTCACTCCCCCCACCTCCCTCCCCCCGTTCCTGAAGGAATGGAGAGGAGAATCGAAAGAATGCAACTCGCACGGGTTGAGATAAGAACAGTTCAGTAGCTAAGGTATAACACAAACCACTGCTGCTGCCACCAATAATAATAATAATGATAAGGGAAATAACAAGGGAAGGGAATTTTACCACTCACCACCCTCCGACTGATATCCAGCCTGACCAGGCAGTGATCTAACCCTTCTGGGTAACTGCCCCCATTATATATACTGGGCATGACGTGCTGTGATATGGAATACCTCTTTGGTCAGTTTGGGTCAGGTGTCCTGTCTTTGCTCCCTCCCGGCTTCCCCTCCTCCCTGGTAGAACATGAGGCTCAGAAAGTCCTTGCTCAGAGTAAACATTACTGAGCAGCAACCAAAAACATCGGTGTTATCAGTGCTGTTCCCAGGCTGAAAGTCAAAACCACAGCACTGCACCAGCTACTAAGTAGGAGAAAAACAACCTTTACTGCTGAACCCAGGACAGGGTCCTTAATAGGAAACAAAAGGAAGCAAAAGAGAGGGATGATGGTTTGGGAAGGGGATAAAGGGGCTAGTTGCATCTAAACAGATTCCTGGAACACTTGTCTGGCCATGCCAGGTCCTTATCAGTGCATTACACTCGTTAAACTCAATTTCTAACTCTTTTCTTGCACATGGAACTCTCTGTTCTGTGGGATGGACATAGAAGAGATGGGAGAGACTATGCAGAGAGACCACATGTGACCTACTGGAGGGACCAGGGAGTGCAAGCCAGCAGCTGGGGCACCGTGGTATCTGGGGAATGACTAAAAGATCCTGTTAGTGTGTGAGTACATGTGAGGTAGGGGACAGTTACAGAATAGCAGTCAAAGGACAGTTACTGGAGGGATCCACATTGTATATATGTTTAAGTCTGCATATATATTTCCCACTAATAGACCTTTATCCTGATCAGCCAGGAAGAGGAGCATGGTGAGGCCAACAGTATCGTTTGTGTTTATGAATGCTGAGTCTGTGCTGATCTGTGTGGCAGGCCATGTATCTATGTATGCAGGTCATGCATCTGTTGTATACGTGAGCTTATGCGCATGCCTGTGGGGAATACATGCTCAGCCTTCCTGCAGGTTGGTTGCATGTAGCTACAACTACCTTGCCTCTGTTGGGCTGCAAGATTCAGCCCAAACTAACTCGAAATTCTCTAGGAACACTGTGTGTATTATACAGCTCTCCTTTCAGCATGTCCTCTTACAGTGACTGTTTCTGATTATCTTCTGACTAGTCCTCTAAAAATACTCTAATGACTAGAAAATTGCTCATAATCTTTAATTAATATAATTCTATTGTTGCTGTAAATGAATTGATCTTCTGCTAGCAAATGAACTACTTCCTAGAAACATTACATTTTACATAGTCCTGGTTCCTCAGAGCCTAAGAGTTGATTTCTGTAAAGTAGCTGACATTAAGTTAGGTGGTCTTGCTGACACTGCCTCTGTGTAGAGGTTTTCTGGCCTTTTCTATGTGCACTGGAGTAACTAGCTTTACAGTAAAAATTACCGTGTTGCATTACATATAAAAAGAATAAGGCAAGGGATAAGGCATCCAACCATCTACTCAAAGCCAGAGTTCTCATAAGCAGCCTGTGCTACTTTTAGAGTTAGCACCAGGTCAACAATTCAGTAAAAAGAAACCCTTACATTCTGGTATTTTTATTTCAGGGTTTCAGAGGATCCTTCTCCCTCTGTTACCCAGTAACACAGAAGAATGTATTTTTCATATGCTACACTGCTGGTGAATGTGACTGGTCTATCATTAGAAATGATACACCTTTTCATTCACATCAAGCCTAAACTTGAGAACTTATTTTGTGCTATGCAAGAAACCACTACTGGTTTTGTCAGCAACAGTACAATGTAATTGCTTTTGAAGTACACTAATATAAAAATTTACTTCTGAAGTACACTAATATAGAATTTACCAATTCAAGAGTAAATTTAAGAGTGAGCTGATATAAACAAATAAAGGGTTGAAAACTGGCTTGAAAAATTATCTGGCATTAAAATTATAGAAATAACAATGAAGAAAAATAAGAAGAGTGAATGTAAGACCTTGCAAACAAAGCACTTCAAACACACCTCTATGGATCTAAGATTTGTTTGTCTGATTTATCCTACATGATAGAATTGTTTTCAGGAGTGAAGATTAATTGTATTATGGTGCTCTTGACATCCTACTTTTCCGATCCATTTGCCAGAGAGATGCTTTCAACTTTTTCATTACAAAGCTTTCACTATTATAACTTTCACCTGCTGAGTTTAGGCAACTAGCAATAATCTGAAAATGCCTTTCTCATTGAAACTATCTCTTTATATTGCTCTTATTGTATTTGTGCACATCTATTTTATGGTAATGTACATATACAAAATACAGATGACTAATATGAAAGTTACTTCATGATTATTTTTAAAAGTATGATCAGATTGCTTCATTTTCTAAAGCTGGATTTATGTGTAGGTTCCTGATGAGTTAACACAGATGTTTTATGTGATGCAAAGGTGGTTGTTTTGCAAGGGAAAAGGTAATTGTCATTTTGCGCACCTTATGCTTAGGGAATTGCAGCAAGCCCATGGTTAGCTGAACGAAAGCATCACCTGCCTACCAGCTCTGTGAAGTCATAGTAGGAGGGGATAGTTCATGTTTACTTGAGACATTTACTTGAGACTGAGAACTCATGAAAGCCCTTTCAAACGGTCTTTAACACAACTACTGCTCTAGCAATCACCTCAAGAATGATGCACTTCTAAGAAAAAGTTAAGGAGAGTAAAAAAAGGTAATTTGTTTTCCTCCTGGGATTTGTAGAATGGTTTTGAAAATATCTTTGTTGAAATAAAAGGAATTATTGGGGGGAGGGGGGGAGGGACCAACTTTAAATATTTTATGAGACTAAACAGTTTTCAGAAAGGATCTATGTTTGTAAATTATTAATTTAAGGCATATGAAACAACAGGATGACCCCCATATTCACAAGAATCTCCACATCTGTATATACAGAAAGTACTTGAAACAAACATTTTGGAGCTCTCATTCCTTTAGATTAGGACCATGAACTCTTCCTAAGGAGAAGAACTTGGGGATGCTGGTTGACAAAAAAGCTCAACATGACCTGGCAGTGTGTGCTGACAGCCCAGAAAGCCAACCGTATCCTGGGCTGAAGCAAAAGGAATCAGGTCAAGGCAGGTCAAGGTAGCAGATTTTCCCCCTTCTTTTCTCTGCTCTTGTGAGATCCCACCTAGAGTACTGAGTTCAGGTCTGGGGCCCCCAACATAAGGACATGGACCTCTTGGAGTGAGTCCAGAGGAGTACACTCAGATGCTCAGAGGGCTGGAGCACATTTCCTATGAAGACAAGCTGAGAGAATTGGGATTGTTCAGCATGGTGAAGAGAACCTTGGTAGAGAGACCTTAAAGCAGTCTTCCAGTACAGAGGGGACCTGCAAGAAATCTGGAGGTGGACTTTTCACAAGGGCATTTAGGAATAGGACAAAGGGAAGTGGTTTTAAACTGAAAGAGGGTAGATTTAGATTAGATATTGGGAAGAAATTCTTTACTACTAGGGTGATGAGGCACTAGAAGAGGTTGTCTAGAGAAGTGTGGATGTCCGATTCTGGAAGAGTTCAAAGCCAGGTTGGATGGGGCTTTGAGCAACCTGGTCTAGTGGAAAGTGCTTCTGCCTGTGGCAGGGGGATTGGAACTAAATGAACTTTAAGGTCCCTTCAGCCCAAACCATTCTATGATTCTAGGAGAGTCTCCTTGAGATATTGAAGTTCCTTTCTTTTTTTCTGTCACTTTTTGCTGTCCTATTCCTTGAAGGACTTTAGCAAGTTGGAGGGAACATGAATTTGGTGTACAATGCCCAGGAATGCAGCACCAGGCTTGTGGCTAAAGCAGAGGTGGCCCATCATCCTTCAGGTGGCTGCGGGGGAGCCTGAGTGCTCTGACAGCCAATCTGCCTTGTACACTGTGTGGGTTAAGCACACAGCTGCATATGCATAAAGCTGAATGTTATTCCTTACTAGAAATGATGGGTTGACTCCTGCATACGTGTGCAGTATAAATACTCTGTGAAAATGGTTTGGGATGAAAGGCTGCTCATAGTGATCAGATATTATTAAAATGTCAAGTAGCTCTGGGCATTGAAGAACTGTCTCCCCCAGAGCTTATATGAACTTTAAAGTCAAAAACTTTTGTGCTTTGAAGAGTGGGTGGCTGAATGGTCTTTACCATTTTGTCTCAGAGCTCTCTCTTCTCCCTCAGCTGACAGGAATCCACTCCAATCAAAAGCCAAGTTACAATGCCACTCTAACACTTTTAATAAGGGACATGGGAAGTGGTGTGATTTCTTTCTGCACATTAACAAAGGGGGTTATTGGTACAGCCCAGATCTACTTCAGATAGCACACTTTTCGTCAGAATATACCTAGATCTGCTGTAGCCATTTGCCTCCCAGCTGAACTCATGACACTCCCATAGGCCTAGATTGTAGCTGAAATCACAGACTGTGATTCAGCCAGCAGAGTTTTGCACTGTGCTAGGGAATCTATATTGCTGTCTTCCAACGTGCCAAACTGGGGCTGGGACAGCCAAGGTGGGACTCAGGGGGAGTTGATCTATCAGTGTGTAAGAACTTCTGAAGGCTGAACAAGTTCTTTGATAACATAGTCCTAAACAGCCAGTTAAACTGTTATTTTTCAGGCTTCATAGTATTGAATTCATGAGGTGGCCATTCCTTGTGCCTGCTGTGGCAAGTAGGAAAGCTGCTTATCTGCCAGTGGTCATATCTGCTTGAATATTTCATACTCTACATGCTTTAAATTTAAGGAAACTTGAAGAAATGAGTGATGGAAGGTCTAAAAATAAATGCCTGAAGCGAAAAAGGCAGGGAGTAGAAAGAGGCACAGACACAACCCACCCCCTTGTTCTGGCCCCACCAGGGCAAGAATAACCTGAATACATAGAGTGAACAGGTCTCTGTAATCTCTGGGGGCTTTACACCCCACTCAAATCAGGGTATAGGGTCCTTGCACCTTCTTCTAATGCCAAAAACAGTCATGACAAGAAACCAAACCCCACATGTCTCTCTCCTCAAGGGGCTATCCTCTTCGCTGCACTGCAGTGCACCATTACTCCTGTTTGTCCTCGTTAGAAAATTAACTGCACTTGTTACATGAATTGATTATTTGACTGAATACAGTCCTGCAAAGGGGACCAGTTAGAACAGAGAGGCTGAAGAGAGCACATAGCCCATGCTGTTTTCTGAAAATGCCATTTGGAACCTTCTTGTGTGGAGGAAAGATGCCAACTTCTCTGTAGGAGAGGACATTACCCCTCAGCTTTTGGGTACAGAAAGGCTGCCAGCACCCTCTCCCTACCCCCAAATGTACCCAGCTGTCAACACCTCACTTTTTGCAGTGCCCACTCACTCCCATGTGCTCTAGAAGAGCCTGCTGTAAGGACCCCAGTGAAGTCAAGGGAGATACTTAGTGACTCATGTCAGCTGACTGAGGTTGAGGTTCATGGAGTACGAACCTGGGAAACTGGGATAGAAAAGAAACACACATTTCCTGATGTGTGCAAGCCTTGACTGAGCTTTTCTAGCCTGTAACTTTAGGCCCAAATTGCTTTTATAATAGCATGTTAAGGATATTTTTTATCATGAGCCTATGCTGTTGTGGGAGGAGAAAGCCTTTTGAAGAATGGGCTAGTCAGGAAATGGCTCTTGTACTCACAATGAAGTGAAGCAAAAGCATCTGCAATCACCTGCGATCTTCATCATTAAAGGTGACCAGCTTTTCTCTCGTAGTCCCAAACCACTGAGAAGATCTGAGCAGGCACTGCACTCTTCTAGCTCCTCTCATCTTCCTGTATTCAAGGGCCCTTTTCATCTCACCTGTCTCAATGTGAGGCAGTCATACCACATAGAGGTATCCCATCGTATGGCAGATGTGTGCTAACATGTACACTGACACAGGACACTCAGAGCAGGTAAACTTGGTTGCTTCCCTTAAAGTATAAGAACTGAACTTGTACTTTCTTGTAAAAGCACAGTAAAGTACGAGAACTGAACTCTAAAGAGTCTGATGGAATTACAGGCTTCTCCAAAAATTGAAGGGGGTTAGTTTTTAAATCTTTGACCACCTGGTTAGAAAAATGAACCTCATATGGGTCGTCTTTACTTGTCTTTAGTAGAGATCATCAGTGATTATCCTAGTGTGTGAAAACAGAAGACTGGGATGTAGTTAGGAATAATATCACTTTCAATGTAGCATAAAGTGAGCAGTTTAATGAAACTGTTGAAATATGTCACTTAATATTTCAATTAAGGGAAGAAGACACATCAAATCTAAGGTGCTTGGTTGAACTGGAGGAATGCTCTGATAACAGTTTCAAGGATTCAAATGGAAAAATGCATCCCTACTTAATATTATTGATTTCATTTCTGGAGAAAACCCCACAGAATATTGTGTCCAAGCTGCTGGAGATGCTAACTGGAGGCAGACAGACGAATGAGGTCAAAGTCATTACTCTGTTCAAAAAATGAAACTCAAACAGAACAAAAAGCTGGTAAAAAACTTGTGTTGAAATCAGTTTTACTCTCTGAAATAGATCAGATGTTTTTAGCCTGATGAGAATTTAATTATTGACTTCAACAGAGTCAGGACTTCACCAAGCGACTGCAGTCTTAACATTGAAAATATTTCTGTGACCAGGACCCACCTCTTGCCTCAGTCTGAACTTGGAGGACTGATACTCTTGACTACCATTTTATGGCATATCTGCATAAGAGTTATTCACCAGAGTCATCTAATGAAGGCAGATAACTGACAATGGGGAGTGCCAGACTCCTGGGAAAAGATCACTGAGTACTTCCAAAATAAGGCCTGGTAAAAAAGAAATCTCCTTTCTCCATTAACAACAGAAGGATATCATGAATATTAACCTTTCCACCCCTAAACCAAGGTTATATTCATCAAGGCTATACAACTTACTTGCATGCAGTTTCCTATGTATATTGAACTCAGCAGTCAGTAAAGGAGAACTTTGATCAAAACACAGAATTAATGTATATACAAAAGGCTCCACAGAAAACCACCGACCTTGCAGAAAGAGTGGAGGAATAAATTGCCTTTATGGAGTTAGCCACAAAATATATGATCAGCATTTTCAGTTTGCAAAATGTTCTTTACTTGTGCACACCTTCCAAGAAAGGTGGTTTTGCATGTTGGGACTAACCAGCTCCCGAGACTCTGGGAATATCCTGGAAGAGGATTATGTCTGAAATTATAATTGTCTGCTGGCCATTATTTTCTCTTCAGCTAAGACAGAGATGTGAATTAAGTATCATTATATGCAGCAATGAAGAGGAAATTAGAAGGGGGGCAGATTAGGAGCAAGAAACAATCTTTTCCTAACCACAGGGCTGAAGGAAATGAACACACAATGACAGCATGACAGTTCTGGATGTTGAAGCCTCTGTTAACACCAGGCCAGGATCTCGGGCTCCATGTACGACTTGAGCCTGACATTTGGCCTTTTCTGACACAGAGTATAGCTGGGAAATGTCAACAGCCATCACAAATATTAGTGCATGTACCTGGCAAGTCATTCATGAAACACCCTTATAACTGTTTACAAAGGCTTGTAAGACGGTTTTCTTTCTGGAAAAAGTAGATATGCTGGCAATACACTAAAATTTAATTTTCTTTTCCCCCCAGATTTGTATGTGAACTGCCAGGGCAAGGATGGTGACATTGCAGTTACTTCAGCCTCTTAGTTAACAGCACTCAATTCTCCCAGCAAAACAAGAGAAAAAAATAAAGTCTGGTCCATTTATAGTTTGGCCACATTTCAGGGGTGATGATCTTTATTCCAAAGGTATCCAGATTCTTATTTCCCTTTCAGGATGGTCTCACATAACGGAAATGTAGAAAATATACCAGGATAGGTCTAAGTATATATTTTCATCTGTATCTGCTTTTATGAAGAAAAATATTTCCAGGTTTTATTCTAAGAAACAATATTTTCTAATGTAACTCTAACCTTATATGGTGCAGACCAGTGCCATTAGCAGAAAATCTGACTGCAGAAAACAATATTTTTAAGACTACAATATGGGCTTCCTTCATGCGCATGCAGTATGCCCGAAGCTTCCACTGTACTTTCTAGGAGCCTGATTTTCTGCAGAGTAAGTAATCTAAATATGCCACAGTGTGAAGATTAGATATAGACACACGTTGCCATTTTTCCTTACCAATACCTCCTACTATTGCTCAACATGTAGAGGTATTTCATTTTCTGAATTCAACCTGTCATCTGTAACAAATATGTCCTAATCCCATTATATGCACCACAGTTCACTAACAACCACATAGGAGCCACAAAGCCTTTTTCTCTTTGATCAGCCCAGATTTTCACACTGGCCAAGGGCAAGAACCATGAAGTCTGCTGAGGATAGATGTGGAGAGACAACCTGCAAGGCACAACACCTGAGCACTACATATTTGATATAAATGACGGTTGTTTAAAGGGCACCTCAACTTTCATTTTACAAAGTTCATTACTGTAGCAAATGCTTTAACATCTCTTCTTTCCCTCTATTTCTCTACTTCCATTGTGCTGCTGTGCTTTCTCTGATTTCATGGTGACATAATTGTTGAATGCATGGCTGCAACTCAATAATTGCAGCTGTCTGATCTCCCTCTTCATCATAAATTTAGGTATTGACTTCTTTTCTTAGTAGTCTAATATTGCTATGAGACCATCACAGGAAAAGCTCATGGAAAAGAGAGGCAGAAAACAGTTTCTATTCTATGGAAAATTCAGGCATTTGAACAATCCTGCTAGTACAAACTGGAACAAAATACTACATTTTGGAAAATTTACCATCAAAGAAAGATGCTGAAATATTTTGGCTTAGACTGGGAATGATGTACTGAAACACTGACTTTACACAAATGAAATGTTTCATTTTAATGCTATTTTAACCTTCATATTATATAAAAATAAAACCTTCAGGCTCTTCTGTTTTATCCAGTTACATATGAGCCAGAATGATACAAGTTGAAGCATTAAGGTAATTTTCCTTTATAACATTTCAATCCTTCAAAACATTGTTTCATTCACATTTTTGGAGTGGAAGCAAGTTCCTTTAGAAAGTTTCTAAGTCTTACATTTGTAAATTCCTTTAGGAAACTGGCAGCCAATTGTTGTACAATGACAAATTTTTAGGTAGCAAATGTGAGCATTTGAAGATCATCAGTGGATTAATGTCTTTATTTTGGTTTGCAAACAGAATCTTTCAAAGGGACAATGAGACGCCAAGCAGACAGACTGCAATTGCAGATTTGTTGGAGCTATCAGACAATATTGAATGTCTCCTGTACAAATGCTGAGAGCTATGAGGCTCTATTGACTTCACTGCGGAAACAGACCATAATGAATGAGATTCAGGAAAGGATTAAAAAAGAGGAGACAACGTTTCCTTATCACAAAGCAGCCCACAAAATTTGAGCCTTCCCTTCAGGTTTAAAATAAAACTGCTTTCCTGGCTGTGCCATTAGACAACACACTGACTAAATCAGATGTTAAGTATATTGGTGTTCAGACTGTTGCTAGTTCTCTTGGTTAGGAGGAAGATATCATATATAATCAGTTTTAATTTTCATATGTTTATGACAAAGCACAAAGCTGCAAGGTTTGGATGACAAACATAGCAAGGAAGTTTTCCTTTTTTTCTCTTTCCCCTTATCCAAATTGCTGTTTTGACTGCAATCACAAATGGAATAACAGCAACAATTTCTTTTTTGGTGAAAGGTTTGAAAAAGCATGACCTTAACAAGTATTTTAACAATTTTGGACAAAATAATGACTCACTGAATTAATTCAGTCTTCTTGCACAAATTAACTGTTTTCAAATTATACATGTGTATGAATCACTTCACTTAGAACTGAGTATGGCCAGACTTGCTCAGCTGCAAGGTGGCAGCCAAAAAGACAAACAATATAACTTTGCAGCTTCAGTAATCCTGGACAGGACACTAAGGCAAAGCATTTCTCTTGCAGTCGTTTCTATGGTATCTTTAACACCCACATACAGCTAGTAGGACATTGGTTGCTAAAGTCTCATCCAAATAAATCCTACAAAGTAAATTGCATGGAACCCAATTTATCTACCTTAAAATGAAGTTTGCTGGGATTTGAACCTGTGGCTTCAAGAAAAAAAAAAGAAACAGACACTTCAAACCTGATGTGCAAATAATTCAGCCATTCTATCAGCTTTAAGACATAAACAGTAAACTTGAGACTATATGCATGTGTATATATATAGGTGTATATATCAAAATCTATACATTGATAGCTGTACCTACATTTGCTTGAGATTCATCATGCCCATTGATTTCTGCTAATTCCTTGGCGCTTTTTAACTGCAAAGAGTGAACAAAAAACAAAACAGAACAACACAAGCATGTTACTTCAGTATTTCACACAGTTATCTCTGATTTATTTGAAGGAGCATTTTATAAAGCTTCCAATGAGAAAACCAGATGGAGCATACCATTCTAATGAGTTTTTGCTCAAGCCATTTTGAAACCAATGTAGTTAATGCTTGATAGGTTGGAAAAAAAAAAAAGAAAAAAGAAAAATAATAATACTGGGTCATTATTTTTTAAATAATAAGATTAGAAAGCAGTTTCATGATCCAAAAAGTGTACAGAATTGGGTCACAAGAATAATAAACAATTTCATTTCCCACTCCTGTTGCTATTAATTTAAACTTTACAATATTTGCAAGTTGCCACTACCTAAATAGTATTTTGCTAATGACTACTTTTGCACTGTTTAAGATGCCAAAGTGTGACTGTATTTCCTTTCAGAGGAAGCATCCAAATAAATGACATGACTCCTGGGTATGATGGAAAAAGAAGTGAAGAACAGCTCTTTTGCATAAACAGTGTCAGGAAGAACTGAGGACAGAGTGACAATTCCAAATATATGATCTGAACCAAAATTTTATTTTTTCTCCTGAATTGGCTTTCTGGGGAAAATCCAGGATTACAGTGGGCATTGTAAAAATAACTCCCAGGATATTTAAGGAATTTTCTATCTCATACCATAAAGCCACAGTGAAAAATGTAGTTGCTCAACCTGTGAACAAACAAACACAGAAAGGAGGAGACACTGCAGCTCTCCTGGGCCAGAATGCATGGAGGTTTAAATGAAGGACTTGGAACTTCCTTAAATGAAGGACTTGGAACTTTTTGCTCTTTGGGTAAATCTCTGAAGAATCATGCTTTTATTCTAAGTTAATTCAGAGTAGGTATCCTTGGCAGAGGGAGATAGGGAGCGATAAAAGAAATTTTCCTCTGCAGTCCTTGTGTTTTGCCAAAGAAACTGGGGTTGATGTAACCATTGATAATACAGTTGTGATCCTGAATGACAGCAGTCCTAAATCTCAGATGAAATGGAGCACCAGTTTGTTTCATTAAGTGTGTGAACCTGTAGCACTGGTGGACTATCACCCTAGTGTGGTTTTGTTGTCTCCATCATATTTCTGCTGTGTGACATCAACAATTAAACTGTATGTGATTCATTTCCCAGCTTCTTAGAGTTTCCAATCTGACAATTAAGGTAAGAAGGCTACAGTCTCTGCGTACCTCATTATAGAATCAGAGAATCACCTAGGTTGGAAAAGACCTTTAAGATCATCAAGTCCAGCCATTACCCCAGGGCTGCCAAGTCCACCACCAGACCATGTCACAAAGGGCCTCAGCTATATGGTTTGTGAACACTTCCAGGTACAGTGATTCCATCACTGCCCCAGGCAGCCTGTTCCAATGCCTGATCACCCTTTTACTGAAGAAAGTTTTCCTAATATCCAGTCTAAACCTCCCCTGGCACAGCTTGATGCCATTACCTCTTGTCCTATCACTTGTTACTAGGGAGAAGAGACCAGCTACCTCCTCACTCCATCCTCCTTTCAGGTGATTGTAGAGAGATTTATTATGCAGCGCTGTTAACTGCACCAGTTCAGGAATTGCTACTCATTACACTAAACCCATCCTGGCAGAGAGGGAAGGGGGTAACAATTCCAGATAAAGTAGTACAGAGGCAGTTGGGGACTGCAAACTCATTGAGTCTCCTGGTTCAATTCACTCATGCTTATCTGTCAATACCCTCAAAAAGTCTGCAATTTATACTGACAGTGGGGTGATGCATTTCCAATGAATGCTATGCGTTTTCCCTACACTGAAAAAATAAAGATCCTGTGAAACCACCTCACTGTGAAGATGTCTGGTAGGAATGAGCTGAGATAGCTACTTCCAGCCAAGCACCAGAATTAGGTATTTCTGCATCAAGGTGTGGCTGAAAGGCCATTTCCTGATTCTGCCAATTCTTCATTACAGAAATTGACCTCATGTGAACAGTCCTTTTGAGTTAAGCTGAATTACTCATCTGAATCATGGTCAGGAGAGCATGCTCAGGTATGAAAAACTGGTCTGCATGCTAATGCCATGTCCTGAGTGATCGAGGAGTACTGTTTATTACTTATCGTTTACCTTTTCTTTCCAGGTTTAAAAAGTGCCATCAGACCTTGGTGACTACTGGCTCATTGGGCAATGCTCTGTATGCGTTCTGCTCATGACATACCACACCCAATCAGCCACATGTGCATTTGATGTGAAAGTGAGCTCAGCCTCTAGCTTGCATTGATCTGGCAGGCTTTCACCTCACCATGATTTCCCACCATCGTTGCCCTGGCACTGCTCCACTGGTTGATCTAATGCAAACAGGATGCTTGAGCCTTTCTATCTCTTTCATTGCATGCCATGCTCTGAAAGGATGCCAGAGCTCAGGCAAGAAGGTGCTAGCATCCACATCTACATTGACAGCACTGCAGTAGGAGGTGAGGTGAACCAGTGGAGATAATGGTGGAAAACGTATGGGTAGAAAATATTCAGCTGCATTCCTACATGCTAATGGGGTAAAGTCCCTTTTTTTTCCAATATTGTTTCATTTTCTAAATTAAAATTTAAAGTATTTTCTTCTCTCATATCCGAAATAATGAAATGTTGGAATAGGAATCTCAGAAAAACGTACAATATTGGAAAAACAGGATTTGCCTTACCCCCTAGGACAGTTCCATTGCAGGTCGGTGGGGAGTGTGATGTTATCAGCAGAGAGCATGCTGAGGCAACACACTGAACTAGTGCCAGTAACAACCAAGGGCCTTCCTGAAAGGAAAGGAGAAGGACTGAGGAGTCAGTCATTAGACATAAGTCTAATGCCAGGGTGGAGTATGTCTGACTCAAACCAGTGGGCATGAATCCATCTGACAAACCAGGGCTGGTGGCCTTGGGACAGATCTGATCCAGAAGCCTTTGGATAAAGAAATGTAATATGGTGCACAAACTAACGGGACCTGTCCCAGCAGGACATCCCAGCACGGACGCAGCTGGGTCAGTGCAACTGGATCACTGTGATATGTGCTGAGCCAGCAGACATGTTCAGACACAGCTACACCCCTCTGCACATGCCCATGGTGAGGCAAGGCAGGATCTCCCTGCCAGTTTGAGATGAAAAGGTAGATTTTAGCAAATGTATCACAAAACCAAGCTGTGCAATCGAGGTGGGAGCCTGGTGCGTTCATATTTACTTGAGTCCACCGGGTGATTTTCAATACTTGTTGTGGATAAAACACACAGATGAGCTCTGGTGCTTGTAAAGGAAAGCTGTGAGCCTTGGCAAGTGGGGGTCATTACTGCTAGGGCTTCCGCTGTTTGGGAAAGTTTTGGAACTGGTTCAGGGTTGTTGGAGAAGCACACTGGCTGTGTAGTACTCCTTAGGAATTCTGGCTACTTACAGTCTTGGCGTTGGGCATGTTTCAGAACTAATTCTCAGGAGAGGTGCAGATCCATCCTGCCTTTCTTCCAGCTACTGTTTCGTCTGTCTGCCTAGCATGAGCGCACATTTGATTCGCAATTAGTAGGAGTCTACAGAGATTCAGAAAGCTGCCCTGGTGGTCCCTGCTGGGTCCTAGTATTGCAAGATCTTCCTATATGGTTTGGCAGCATTAATTGCTACCAAGATGCAAAGTAAATTAATGAAATTTTATTGTTATTTTTTTAAGTATTTCGTAACACTATACCTTTCATGTCATGTGAAAATGGAAATGAGATGCAATTAACTCAAGAGATCTCATGGCTTTTTGTTTTATAAAAATTCTGTCATTACCAAATCCATTCTTCCTCGTGGCATTTTTGACTTGCAGTCTTGTATCAGCTCTCATTTGGAAGGTTATCTCTGTAACCAGAATTGCTAAGCACATGTATCTGAACATAAAAACTTATTTTTTTTTTTCCCTGAATCTAAATTATTAGTTTCTAGAATTCATTTGTCATTGTAGACAAATGTTAAATGTGGAACAATACACAGCTTGCATAGTGAGGATTAAAAAAATCTGAAATAAACATAGCTTAAATTTCCCAATACAGACATTAAATGCATAAATCTCTCTGCAGACATATTCAGACATACATGCTGAGAAACCTTGAACATAAGAATCATCAGCATGTTGAATCTCTGCCATCTAATCAATTCAGATCCCACAGCCTTTAAATTGCAAACACTTAACCAAGTCACCAAATATTTTATCTCAAAGTTAATGTAGAAAGGATTAAAATAAAGCCCAAAACTTTGCCTGTGCACCAAAGGTGGGGATTTGTGATCTCAGTGTGCCCCAGCCGCATGGTCTATAAACAACACGTATTTGAGCACACTATGCTTTCACACAGTGCAGTGTTCCATCTACAGATTTACAGACTGAACACCAGATTTTCTTTTTGCTTCTACAACTATCAGATATACTCAGTGTCATTAGACACCCTGGAATCAAAGAAGGCATGATAATCAGATTTACAGAGGTTTGCTTCTCACTGATAAAATAAGTGCATTGATAACTACTTTTTTAATGCCATTATGATAAAGAGTTTTGTATACTCATACCTGCATGAATAACACACAACATGCCAAACATTTTGGTTTTTTTTTCAATACTGAACTTAAAAGAAACAGCTGTTTTGTTTCAGGTATATTTAACTCTCTCTGTCAATTCAGAGAATACACACACCACTGATATCTATGTAGAACGATAAGAGGAAACATTATTAAAGACATGATATTAAGTACTGGATAGTATAAAATAAGGATCCCTTTTCACTGCTTTCTCAAACTCTGTATTATCCTCAGCTGCGTTCACAAATGCTAATCAGAGCAGACACACAGGCCACATGAGGCTCTGTCTTGCTGATAGGATATTCTGTGGTTAGACTTCTATGGATTTTGGAGATGAAGCCATGAGTCCTCCATCCTCGTAGCCAGCATTTTAATCCCGCCACAAAATACCCACCTGTTCCTGCAGGACTTTAAGCATCGCTTGTGTATGTGTTTGCTCCTCCTTGGCTTGCTCCAGTTCGGATTTTTTGTTGTTTAATTCTTCCTGTATGCTCAGCAATTGCTGCACAAACAAAAGAAATTTCTGGTTAGCATCTTCTGGATCCAAAACAGTTTTAAATCCTCAGTTTGATAAATCCTCACTTCAAACAATGCTTTGCAGTCTGCCCATACATTCGTTGTTGTTGCATAATCTGCTGCGTCTAAATGGACCAGAGGTAAATTATTTTCATCTGCATCTCCTTCTGCAGCAGTGCTCCACAAATAATACATCTGTTAATGTGTGTTAAGATATTTGTTACATTAAAGTAGAAACTCCTGGTACAGTATATCATCCACAGAGCGACTGTCACATTCATCTGAACCAAAATCTTATTTGTAGAAGTATGTGCGCTGGTTTTAATAATACTAGGGTAAACACTATAGTACATAAATAATTTAAAAGCACAGCCTTTTAATATAATTAGTCATTGGCCCACAGCCATTTTCATTCTATGCAAAGCAATATTCTGGAAAGCTTTCATACTGAGTTGCCAAGAAGACAAAAGCTTTCCTTTTTATCCCTTCCTCAGTGATATTTTATTAGATCAGGAAGACTGACGCCCTACAATCAATATATCAGCCAGGAAGACTGCTGATCTGAACTGTCAAAACAAAAAGCTGTGACCAAAACCTATTTTTATGAAGAGAATTCTGGAATGTAGGGACATCTATAAAAGCTCACATCCCCTGGTCTTGTCTAGATTTAGGTACAGCATAGATTTATTGTGACTGTCAGGAGCAGATCAGTAGATTCAATTAATTCTGAAATAATTATCTATTTTTGTATTGATGAGATGAATGTTAGACACTACTGGAGAGCCAGAAGGAGGCAAAGATGAGATTAAAAAGGAGTTTATAGTGCTTTCCCTTAGTGATCAAGAAAGGAAACTACGATTTGTTGGGGCCACATATTGGTTGTAAGCACACTCCTTTTTAAGGACTTCTTGAATGAGGAATTTCAAGGTCCAGTTGGACAGGGCAACCTAGTCTAGTGTGAGGTGTCCCTGCCCATGGCAGGGGGTTTGGAACTAGATGATCTTAAGGTCCTTTCCAACCCTAACCATTCTATGAATCCATAATTCTATCTAGCCATGTATCTAAGCATCTAAAGCTTAGTTTATGCTTGTGCTTAGGACTGGTAACTGACTCAAACCAGTGTTGCAGATCTTCAGCATCTTGGTAAGTTACAGACAGCTAAACTAGAAATAGTCCCTGCACTTGTTCCACTGCACTGGAAATCCCTGGAATCAAATGACTTGTCACCAGTATTGTTTTCAGACCTGCTTGGGAACAGATGTCATTTCAGGGACTGATGGAGTTATTGATAGTGTATTTTTGTTGCACTGAACACCACTATGATGGATTAATTCATCCACTGTATTAGAAATTAATGTGATTCTATGTCTGATTATATCTCACACACTTCAAACAGTCCCGCTACGTGAGCTTTTTGATGGGTCTTGCTGCCTGGAATGCTCCCTGGAAGCCTTTCAGAGACATTCAGGTATGTGTATTGACTCTGGCACAAAAGCATTTCAGAACTCAAGATTTTCCATGCAATAACAAGGTCTGTTCCACTGATGCTCTTACCCAGCCAGTTTTTGTGGGGAAGCTGTACCTTGGCATTACTTGACCAGGGATGTATTTCCACCTCAGGCTTATGTTCGTCTTGCCTGTTGGATACAGCTCCCTGTGTTTTCAGAAGAATCATGGAATTTGTTTATACTGTCATATGTCACACATTGGTACCTGTGCAGGTCCTTAGCACAGTTAAAGCTTTCCAGACATTTCATAACTTTTTAGCCCAGAAGGGACCATTTGGTCACCCCATGTAACCTCTTATTATTACAGACCATTAAGCTTTACCCATGGTAGCTCTAGGTGATCTCTGCAATTTAGAAAGAATGGACTTCAGTAGTCAGAAGAGAAGCAGAGCATACAAGACACCAGAAAGATAGTTTGTGCCCTTTCAGGAGTCACTATCTGAGACACCTCAGTTTTGGCAAGCGTATGTGTCACATAATAGGGGCTGGTGAAATGTCCTGTCCTTCCCAGTTGCAATCTATTGGACCTTACACACCTGAGGATGGCAAAGTTTCTTAAGAGAAAGGCATCTTTCCCCCCCATAGCATAGTCTTCTCTGAGCAGTTATGTCTCAACAGTGTGGTGGGCTGCCGAAGATTCAAGTACAGAAGTGAAAATGGACAAAATGATCCTCACACAAAGACAGGAATTCATCTAGCCAATTATCTACTGGGGGAGGGAAGCCCTTCTGTCTGTCTCCAGTCAATGTGATTTGATCGACATCATTGTCCCAGTGAGGTACTACAAGTACTAGGGAGTCTGAGAAGATCATCACTGGAGATTTTGTTTGCTCCACAGCCTCTGAAGGAAGTGAATAGCCATGCATATCCAAGAAGAAAACCATGGCCAGCCAGACTTCATCCTGTTTCAGCGATTTTACTCCAGTTTCTGGAAGAAACTAGATCCCACCCCTCTGAACAATACAAACTCCCATCTGGAAGATCCCAAGGGAGTTTTCAGTCCATATCTGTCCCTGGAAAACCTTTTCACTACTGAATGACTGTTACAGATGGGAAGCCAAGTTTCACGTATTGGTTGAACTTGTTACACTTCCATGAGAGCTGAAATCTCCTTCCCTACCCTACCCATCCCCTCCCCATGTTTTTATCATGGCCAAACTTTACATACTGCGGATCAGCTCACCAGCTTCCATCCCCTCCCCAAGTTTTTATCATGGCCAAACTTTACATACTGCAGATCAGCTCACCAGCTTCCACCGTTTCATTTTCACATCTCGCACTGAGCTCTCCCACTGTGATTTACTCTAATTTTATTTCCCTTCTTTTGATCCTGACTTTTTCTGTTTTGTCTTTGAGGTAATTCTTCCAAGAGTGCATGAGCATTGGGGAAAGTGGTGTGGAAGATATTCTTTGCGCTGAAAGCATGAGAGAGTGATGTTTCCTGCTCTTTGTACTTGGCTCTGGACCAACCAGGAACAGGAATCCCAGAAAAATACCTATCATGCTTTGTTTACCCAGGGTAAGAGTGTGCATTTTGGTTGCAGTGTGACCTGCAAAGAACCTGATATAAAACTTTCCAGCAGTCTCAATGGTTAAACTGTCAGCTACTGCAGGCTTATAGTGTGTGCATAGGCTCTTATTTTCAAAAGCAACAAATGTGTCCTGTTTTCATGGGGGAAGAAAACAGAGCATCTGTAATTAAAGTACTATATTCCCAGTCACATACAAGGTTTTATGCTCAAAGAACTGGGATCCTCCCATCCAATTCCTAAAGACATCAGAATTGCATAAATCTTGTATCCATCCCCTGGGGGGTCAAACTTTTTTTTGCTTCCTTGTATATATCTCTAAAAGCTGCAGAACCTGCTAATTTTGCATGGATCTACTGCTGACATTTCTTTTTCTTGATGCTGCCACCAAGAAGTTATAATGAGGAATTATACTTGCCAAACAGTGTATTTTTCTCTTCTAGTTCTCAGTTTGGAAAACGAAGAAATAGATTTGATGAAAAAAAATATCAGCCTAAGACACACAAACAGCCTGAAAAATTTTAGCACAAACACGTGATGTTTGGCAAAGTTAGAAGCAAATGGGGAGAGGATGTTGTACTGGCAGGAATGAAGCAAGATTCGTAAACAGGGATTGCTGTCATGCCCACTTATAAACAGAGAGCATCTCCATAAAGATTGTAATGAATGATGCCAAGATAATTATGTTTAATTATTCAGAATTATTTTGTTTTGCACATAAATATGCTTGTTAAAAATTCATCCTATAGATACTTCTTCTGCCCTCCAGGTTGCTTGCAAGTATACGCCATGATCAAATAAAACAAAACACTGTTGTTTCTGGTTTTAATGTTTGTTCTGTGTGATACTGTTCCATCTACTTTGCCTTTCTACCAGAGCTTTCCTCCCTGCCCACCTCCCCATGAAGCATTTGCTATCCCACTTCCCACCTCTTATGTCCTGCTGACTTGTCTCACAACTACTGCCAACACAGTTATCAAAGTGTCCCTTCCTTCAACCTTGTCTCATCTCTCTGGTCATTCCCTTTAAGCCCTGATGTTCCTAGCTTCGTGGCACAGCCACGGCATTCAGACAGTAGCTCCTCACTTGCCCCAAAGGAACTTCTTGGTTATGCAGCCAGGAAATGCCCAGCTCATTCTTCGATCTCTTCTAGGGGTCCTCAGTGTGCAATTCTTTGGGTCCCTGCGGATCTCTTCTAAGCTATACAATGGCCTTTTCCCTGAGCAAAAATCCCAGTCTCAGGAAGCAGAAAAGCATCTGATGGTGCTCACTGCAGCTCTGAGGATCACTGGCAGAGACACCTACACAGTCTAGAGTCTCAGCAGCACCAGTCTGGAGCCTCAGCTGATCTTCATGTGACCAAAACCATTTCTCACCATGGTTTACCCTAAGAGGTGAAGCCATTAAGTAAGTCCAGGTAAGACTGGTAGACAATACTGATATCCTGTTACAGGGATTTTCAGAGGGGAGAGTGGAAAGGACACAAAACCCCCTACATGTTTTCCCTCCAGAGATCAACCAAAGTATTTTGGACAAAAAAAAAAAAAAAAAAACCAAAAAAAAAACCATAGCAAGGCTTTCCCATGTCAGCTCTGGAGCTGCTCTGTATAGAAATGGTAAATATCGCTCTCCAGTGTTAAGCTTCATCCATTCATGAGGAAGAAATCCTCCCTGTACGTAAACGGTAGCTAATTTCTTTATATGGGGGAAGTGTGTGTGTGTGTGTTTTATTTTGTTGGTTTTTTTACACATTCCCACCTCCAATGCTGAATCTCTGTCAGAGACAGTTCAGTACCGCCCATATTGCGTAGATCTCAAAAGTGCAGACAGAAAATTACCATCTTAAACCAATCTTTGCAGCTTCTGAAACATTAAATATAGATGGCATTATTGAAGCCAGCTGAATTACTCAGACTGTGTACAATGCAGTGCCAGTGTGGCCAAGAATGTTAACAACGGAACAACACACAGTGCTCAAAATATATGAGAAGCCCTAAAGGGAAAGTAATAGCTTGCTGTTGTATACCACTGTGCAGCCATGAAATATTCCTTCTCTTTCCTCTCCTCCTCCCTGCTCACAGATCTTCATTGCTCCCCAAAAGGCAGTGTTACATGTGTACATTGAAACATAAATTATGGACATATCTAGAAATGTGGTCTCCCACTGTGCCTAGCAGGACAGAGAAGGGTCTCAGAAGGAAAGTGTGGTTTCCAGCATGAAACCATCAACTTATCATGCTAAGAAAAGGGAGGCAGATCAGAAGAGACTATGGGGCCTTTCTTAAGATACAGTAAAGCTGACAGAATAATGAAAAAGGAAAACCATCATTTGCCACAAGTTCAGCCATTATACTGCTGAATGGTCCTGCCCTTGCTATTTTGGCTATGGTTTTCTCTACAGCTGCTTGAAATGAAGTAAGGAAAGGTTACAAAGACCTAAAGAAAGGGAAGTAAAGAAGAGCAGACAAAAGAGCACCTCTGGGGTGGGAGCACTGGTGTTTGTTACAGGTTGTGCAGGCAGTTTCAGCAAACCCGGCCGGTTCAGCCATGGGAAGCAGGCACAGACTCCCTCTCCCATTTCTGGAGTAGCTGCAGACTGTCCAGAAAAGATCTGGGGTAAATCTTTCTGAATTGTGTGCTCAGTCACAGAGGGATGGTCTTACACAGCCTAACTGAGCCAACTCAGTTAATGGCCATCTTAGACACCTAGTGAACCCAGGCTAACTGAATCCTCCTATCCATATAACATTTTGGGGCAGCATTACTCTCTACTTACTACCTATAGGAAATATATCCCTATACATGAAAAATAGGAAGATGTGATTCATGACGTGCCAAAAATAAAGGCAGAATATGCCTCAAATAGGCTGGCTGTATCCCAGATAAGGCTACCATTTTCAGTCCAAATTAAATCAAGGCTTGCACACCAAACAGTAACCCCAGGAAGCAGTTCTCACTCGCACAAAAGTGAAGCCCTTTCCCTTAAACTACACTAGAATCAGAGATCTACAAAGTATGAAATCACAGGCTTTTAAAGGACTGCAGAGTTCATGGAAAATTAAAACATTCACTCATGCTAGCAGTTTCTGAGGTTTTATTCTCTTCTTTTTTGTAAAGTAAAACCTTGCTGTGTCTCTTTTAACTTTACTTCTTATAAAGAAGAAGAAGGTAGAATTTGCCAAATGGAAAAGGAAAAAAAATCATCAAGGAAAGGAAGAATTTCAAAATTCTTAGAAGCTGTTCATAAACACAGAGGAGGATGGTAAATATTTCTTTCCGGAATCCTCCTTAGGTAGGAGGAAAAGAAATAATGAATCAAAATAAAATCTCAGGTATGCAACTAATTGCGAAATAAGAATAAAAATCCCTCTCCCAGTACTTCCACAGACTGTCTGGAAAAGTGTCTTTTTCTTTTTGTAACACACACAAGATTTCATATCACAAATGGCCAGCACATGGCAGGCTTGGGAAATAATGAGCAAGTGACTTCCCAGCTGAGCAAATATGCATTAGTAACAAGACACTGATGAGGCCAGACAAATCACCAAGGAAACAGGAGAATGTGAAAGGCAAGTCAAAGAAGCTTTAGAAATGAGCCCTCAAGGAAGTTAGCCATGTTGCAGCATCAGCGCAACATCCATCCATCCTAATATATGACAAGGAATTATTAAAATAAAAAGTATGATCATGGATTTTTTTCAAGAAAGTAAAAAGAAACTGCAACATCACAATGTTTCGCACCTCTCCCACCTCTTAGGGTCTGCCTGTCTCACCGGAACTACACAGATGGAATTATTTGTATGGATCGTGGATTTTCAATGACTAAAGAACCCTGAACCTCCTGCCCCAGTCACTGAATGTGAGCTGCACATGGGTCAACAGCCCAGCTCTTGCTTGTTGGACATCCACCTACAAAGTGAGTTTTCCTGGTTCTCTGGCCAGAGGCAAAGACCACACTGAACATATTAACTCCACCCCAGAGGGAGCCAGGGGCCTGGATACACACCTGATGGCTGAGTGCATTTGGGGGCACCACTGAAGAGCTCTATACAGCTGTGTCATGGTTCAAGTCCAGCTGGTAACCCAGAACCATGCAGTCTCTCTCTCACTCCCCCCCCTTCCTTTCTCCCCGCTCCCGGAGGGATAGGGAGGAGAATGGAAAGAATGTAATTCCCACAGGCTGAGAAAAGAGCAGTCCAGTAACTGAGGTATAACACAAACCACTGCTGCTGCCACCAATAATAATGATAACTGAAATAACAAGGGAAGAGAATACAACCGCTCACCACCCGCTGACCAATACCCAGCCCGATCCAGCAGTGATCGAACCCTTCCAGGTAACTGCTCCCAGTTTATATAGTGGGCATGACGTGCTGTGGTATGGAATACCTCTTTGGTCAGTTTGGGTCAGGT
>JAOEHY010001934.1:0-47609 GCA_025447955.1 Psilopsiagon aurifrons
GCTATGAAAACGGGATTTAGAAAGGTAAGTGAACTGGCAAAGATTATAGGAGAAGTCATCGCAAAGAAGCACGCGTTTCCAAGTGGCGGGATCAGTCCACTGTGTGCAAGTTTCTGCTGTGCTCTGGTTTGATAGAAGCCTTGTCAGCTCTCCCACTTTCTCGCCATGTTATGGATGCCCTTTTATCAGAGGGGTTAACTGTGATTTGTTGACCTCTTCTTTCACCATCTTGTTTCAGATACTTGGTCATGCCATGCCCACATCATTCCAAGTCATTGCCTAAATTAAAGGTAGTTGCTATGAAAATGTTTGATTTGCTTTTCTTCTCCTGGTGTTCCATTGTAAGCTCTTGGCTTGCAAATCAGGCTGTTTGCAGAGATGGGGGGGGAGGTCACAGACCACTGTTGGGAAAGCATTGGCCTGAGCGCTGTCGTTAGGGGGAAAGGCAGCCTGGAGCAAGCCCTAACTAGTGCCTAGAAGAGACTGTAAGTCAGGGAAGGGAATTACACTATCAGCAAATGAGGGTGGCGGTTGGGGGGGGAAGTGCAGGAAAGGACTTAGTTCGGTAACCAAGTTGCCTCTATTCAAAGAGCTAATGTACCAGATATTACTGCTCAAGGCATTCTCACTATTGCCAGGGGCTTAATATGATTTGCATAGCGCGTATGGGTATTCCTAGGGGAGAATGACAGAGATCATTAAATGAAAACAAATAATAAATAAGCTTCTTACAGCCCCCACAGGTACATAAATATGACTGTACGTGGGGCACACAGGCGAAGATAAATGGCTCAGTGTATATAGGGTGAGGAATCTATAAAGTAGAGAGGCTGCATTTTCCCCTCTCTGGCCACAGACAATGCATTCGCTCACTGCTAAGAAGGGTCAAGTGACTGTCACAGACTTTGCACTGAAGAGATGTAACCTGTGTCACAGCTGCCAGCCATTCTGGCTTGAAAAGGTCAGCTCCCCAGACACTGGTGGGAATGTCACAAGTGGAGTACACGGGGATCTCTGTAGTGCCCTGCGAACAGCAGCCGAGCAGCATCTAACCCCACCGAAGCATCCGCTTGTCATGGGGCAGGTAGGAAAGGGATCTGAGGACAAGCAGGCTTGTGTCTGTGGTGGAGCTTCATGGGTTTTCTGCATTAGGGTTTTAGGATCCCCATCAGCAATGCTGTGTGGCATAGGAGGATCAAGGATACTTGGCGATTTTGTGGCTGTGGGTGTTGTGACTCTTTTCTTATTCCACATTTTGGGCTGCTGTGCTTCGAATCAAACTGAAGCTTAGGAGATTCTTTAACTGTGACCTTTGCCGTGACTCAGATCACAAAGATTTTCTGTCACTTTGGTCAGGGCTAGATTTGAAGTTATGTGTTAGGAGTGAAAGACACAGTGAATGAAACAAACAGATTAAGCTGAATTATTGGCTGTGGTCGTGTAGTACTCTGTTTCCTACCAGGGATCACAAATAGATGTAAAAGCTGATTTGTCGTATCCCATCAAGCAGTTAAGTATCCCTTTAGTTATAAACATTATAAACCAGCACCCAGTTTCAGGCTGTTATATTACACAGCAGGTCATTCTGTACCTCTCAGGAATTGAAGCCAACACCAAATCAGCTCTGTCTCAGAATGATGAACGTTCTCTGCTGTCTTTATTGTTTAGTTACATAAATATCTAAGAAACAGTGTTCAAAGAGAACATTTTTGTTGCTTTCCAAAGAGAAAGGATAAAGTTTATTCTTACCAACTTTCAGTAGCTGAATTGGGTGGGATTGGAGAGAAATCTGCAATGTCAGGTAAAGTCTAAAAGATAATAAGCTTGCTGATTGCAAAGTGTACTTGTGACACCCAGTATGCACAGAGATCAGAAAGCATCTTTTCGGTGCACAGCATATGATATGGCACCTCTTGGGGGTCTGTTTCATCTCAGTTTGTCTGTTCCAAATAAATGTGAATGAGTCATTCATACAGTAGTTTTAAAAGCAGCTTCACGCTGTCTTCTACAGCCTTTAGTAATATTAATTTCTATTTTTGATAGAGCTGAACCTGCAACAGATGGCAGTGCAGTGAGGAAAAGAGGCTCCTCAGAGCCACCATGTTCAGCTGGCCCAGCTGAGACCCTCGTGCATCTGTAATGCCAGAGATGCCTTACAGGTAGTGTTGTGTTGGGGAGGGAATGTTTCTGTTTCTGAAGTGCTGCAAATCTGACATCTGAGAAAATGGACATTTAAGAAAGAGCAAAAATGATCAGAGAGATGGAGCAGCTCTGCTCTGGAGCCAGGCTGAGAGAGGGGCTGGTTCAGCCTGGAGAAGAGAAGGCTCCTTAGTGGGAGACCTTAGAGCAGCTCCAGTGCCTAAAGGGGCTACAGGAAAACTGGAGAAAGGCTTTTGACAGGGGCAGGTAGTGACAGGATAAGGGGAATGGTTTTGAACTGAAAGAGGGTAGATTTAGATGAGAAGCAAGGAAAATACTTTTAGAAGTATCTCATACTTTCTAAAAGGGCTTGAAATAAAGCTGGAGTCTGCTAAAAGACAAAGTGGAAGGCACAATATTGACCAAGCTGGGGCTTGTTCCTCTGCAATGACATTGAAGAGCTCTCTGACGCGTAATTTCTTTTCATATTTCTGATTATGGAAGCTTGAAGGGTTGAGGCCATTCAAAGAGTTGAGGAAAGCTGTGAATGAAAGTTCGTTGGTGCAGATGATGCCCTGCAAATGCGAACCAAGCATTAAGTGCGGTTGTCTGTAGAGCTTAATTGCCCCTGCACCTTTTTTTGTCTGTCTTCTCATTTTCCCTAGGTTGGCATTTTTGTGGATGAATACCACTGGGAGTTAAGGACTTGCTGTGACTCTCACTCTTACTTAGCAGAGTTTTGCCTGCAGCAGTCACATAGTTGAAAAATACAGATCCATGTGACTGCTAAGAGACCACTGAGAAGCCAAGTAAGTAGGACTCATGGCCATTTTGCAATTCCACCTCATTAGACATGTTTTGGGGCTTATGATTGTGCTGTGAGGATAAATAAGTATAAATATTATATTTGCCTCCAGGTTATCTTTAAAAATGTATTTCTCTGTCTCCCTCCCCCTCTTTCTTTCTTTTTTTTTTTCCCCTTTCTTTTTCCCTTCCCTCCGCTCCAATTTCCAGCGTAGTCTGTCAGCTCCTGGTAGGTGACTTATCAACTCTGTGGTCTCGCAGTATGGTGGCCCAGCATAAGGTATTACATTATAAAGAGTTGCCTTCTGCTGCCAATTACCTGAGGTTCTAGAAAGCAAAATGTGCAGCAGTGTGATTAACTCCATGTGCAAGCCACAGCCCACATCACCCCAAAACTGCTGTGAGAAAAACTAGTGCAAAAAGTATTGCACTTGTAGCCAGTGCTTCCTTTTCTAAGGAGAAGAAAGTGGCAATAGCTTTCTTTCATCATTTGAACAGCTCCTTGAATTACCTTTGAGATAGAGGAGAGGGAGACACCATGGAAAACTTGGACAAATGCATACCTGAACTGATACTGCTGTCCATATATTGCTCTGTCTTAAGCACACCAAGGGCAAGTTCTCTTTGTTGAACACACTGATGCAGTTCACTCCCTGCTGCAGACCTGTGTATCTCCAACAGAGTCCATGGAATTGTGCCAATTCACAGCAAATGGTTTGCTCTTTTACCTCGATTCATAATCCATGTGTTTTCAAAAATGAGTGGATCAATTCCTGCAGGAAAGGAATTGCGCCGGGTTGGGCAGTATCGAAAGGAAGCAGTGTTTCTGTGGCTATTACAGTCTTTCTCGTGTGTATGTTATTAGTCTCTGTTATTCAGATTCACTGTAGTTAACACAGATTTGGTGTAGTGTAAATGTTACCACAGTCAGCTCCAGTGGTTTCTGTTTCTTTTTCTACCCATCTGGGAGTTTGGAAGTCATTTGACTGCCTTGCTTCCATTTAGCTTCATCTAAAATGGCATTTTAAATGATGATCTAACTTTCAGTGTCCAGCCCTCTTAATGACTCCGTCGTGAACGGTGCTGTAGGAATTCATAGACCCACAGCATAGCAGATGCTGTGTGTATGGGGAAGCCTGGTATTAATGAGTTGGTCTTTTGAGGCAGCCACTACATGATGCAGCAAGAACAGTTCCTTTAAAGCAGAAAGCAACACCAGGGTTTATATAACTTGCATGCTTATTTTGGCTCATTGATGTTTCTAGAAGATGATGCTGTTGCTTTTTCATATTCAGAAGAATGTTCAGTGTTTGGGGCTCATGTAGTTCTAGAATCTGGGGCTGAATTACCACGAGGTGGCAGTGTGCAAGGCCCAAAGTACATCTTGGCTATACCACTTGCCTTTGACTTCCTTAACAGACCAGGGAACAGTTGGAGTAGATGATCGTTGTAGGCCCTTTCCAACTGGAACTCTTCTGCATTTTCCTGTAAATATTGATGCCAAAAGTTCATGCATAGTGTTTGAAGGATTTCTGATTTTACAAAGGATGCATTATGCTGTTGTGCACTGATAGTACGTGCTTGAGTCAATATACAAAGCAAGTTTGCAGTGCTGCTTGCGAGAAGACTGTGGTCCTTTACTTAAGGAACAGAAAAGGGGTTTAGAAAGAGTGACAATACTGTTCTCCATTTCTTCTTATACTAACCCTCCACAAAGTACAAATAACCCTCCACAGAGTACAAATAACACAGTGCAAAGAGACTGTGCTGTCTTAAATGGAAACATTTGAGAAGTATAGGGCATTCCTCTGTCCATATGTGTGAACACACGTATTGAACAGACACAGACATCCAGCAGTAAGAAACTGCTCGTGGTCGTTTCTGAAACATTTTCGCTGGGACCATTTAAAAAGCATTTAGTAATATTTGGGGAAACCATGTGCCATCTCCAGGAGGAGCAGTGGGTACCGGGAACCATGAACACCAAATGATGACCAGCTTTGCCATAAGAGGTACTTTTTGTTTCCTCTCTTCATAAGTGTTTATTTCTCTGAATAGCTGTCCAATGTCAGTAGGAAAAATTGCTTCAAAAGCAGTGGCTTCATCTCCATGTAACCCTCATGGACTGTGAATTCCTAAATGCTCCCCAAGGTTAATCAAAGCATCGTATGCTGGGAAGAAATTACTGTTGCTGCAGAACTTGTGTGAAACAATTCTTTATGGCAGAAATTCAGTCTGCATGCTCAGTGAGCGAAGCTCTAACAGAGACCAGAGCTGAAAAGAATCCTGTAGGCCCTCATGAAGAGACACTGTCCAGAAGGCTTCGCTTGTCTCTTTTTTCAGTAGTATACAAAATCTCTATACAGAATGTCCACAGAAAAGACAAGTGGATGTAACCCCTGGCAAGGAATAAGTTACTTTCAGTAGCAATGCTCTTTAGCTAGAAGCCATATACAGATGAGGTTCATGCTTGGTCCTGTGGGAGGAGTATAATCATATTCTATCCCTGGTCAAACTAGGCCTTGGTCTTCTAATCACAGAAAGCTTCCTCACAGTTGTGGCAATGCTTTTGACTCAGTGAGGAACCCTCAAGGTGATAAAATTGAGATGCAGCTTGTAGCATGTCTGCAGTGAGCTTTCACAAGTGGTCTGGGCTTTAACTGTAGGATCCTTTGGTTGGTTGTGTTGGGGTTTTTTCCTGTTTGTTTGTGTTCAAGGTCTAGTTTTAGGTTTTAAAGCCTCTAAAAAAATTAGTGTCTTTTTAGGTCCTCATAGTGAAATAGGTGATGTCAGGCTGTTTGGATAATGAAAGTGACAGTGTTTTGGGGAGCTCTGTGGCGTTGCACTCTAATGTATTTGCATTTATCATCTCCTGTTATTTCAAATGGTTATCTTTAGGAAGGCAGAGAACCTGCCCTCAGAGGTTGTTTGACTGAATGTAAGTCTTGCAAAAGAAGCTCTTTGGCTGTTTGTGGATGGTGGCTCTTCAAGTCATGCTGTTGAAGAGACAAAGTCTCATTTAAGCACCTGAGTGTTGCCTTATTTGTAAAAAGCTTTTCGTGGTAGAAGAAAGTAGTGAAGGATACTGAAAGATTCAGTGAAATGTATTAAACTGCCAATAGCTGATTCTGAGCCCTTCCCATTCCTGAGAAACAAATGACATGCTCCAACCTTCACATCTTCCCCCTGCTGCAGATAAAAGCATGAAGTGCTTTCTTTTCATTTCCTGCACAAGCACAGAAGGAGAATTCTGCAAACAATTAAAGTTGCAAATTGTTTGCTCAAGACCACATTTATTCAGAGGGTGCCTGCTCTTTGGGGACGGGAAGAAGTTGCGTTTGAGCTGCATTTTGAACAAGGTAAGCATTTTTTCCGATTATTCCCAGCATAATTTACCAAAGGGAATGCAGTGCATTTGTTAGTTCCTTTTAAAGAAAAAATAATCAATGACCTGAAACGTTCCCTCTAGACCTATAATATTTATTTCAATGTTCTGTCAATAAATATAACAAGGTTAGTTTTCTATCAGATTACTTGGGAGAATCATTTGAGGGAAGTTCTATTTGGTAAGCTCAATTGCAAGGAGCAATCAATAGGAAAAAAATCCTCTTGTTGGTGTTGGAAGAAACCTGGAGCTCTGAGGGGTTGGGGCAGATCAAGTGTTTGTGTCTCTGCCATAGCATCCGAAGGCCAGTTTGCTTCCAAATGCCAAGGGAGGGGAAGGCTGAGACAATGTTTGAAGGGCAAGTGTAGCATGCTGAATACTGCTGTGCTAAGAGGAAATCCCTGTTGCCTCCTTTTGTGCGTCAACCAGACCATCATTCCCCTGCATTTCAGAGCATGTGCGAAATCTTGACATAGCACTTCTCAATTTCTGTGGTCCTCTCCAAAACAGTTTTACTGAGTAATGCCAAACTCATTGTGCACTTTCACCACATATTTGTGACATTGGAGAAGAGAGATGGGCTTTCTGCCCTGCTCAATAGCCTTTCCTTGACATTACCAGCTCCTGTTGAACATGCCAGAGGCAATGCTCTCACTGAGTGCTGTGCTGCGAGCTTGCTTCTGCTGATACAAAGAGGAGACAGCGTGGAGGTATGACAGTACAATACACATTTGAAAGCGCTCTCACGACTCCATTTGGCCCAGAAATGGGGAGATTTGTCAGCAGCTGCCATGCAGGACTGGGGACAGTAAAGCCAGAATGGAAAGAAACACAACATAGTTTAAAGTGAAAATGAGAAACAAAGCTGTGAGGATTCTACATCCAATCATCCTACTGTAACACACTCGAATTCTAAATCCCATGTTTCTGTTAAATGTATTTTCAGCTCAAAGAGTTTGGGAGACAAAGAAAGGTCCATGTAACATAATTTCCCATAAATAAATAAAGCTAACCTCTCCGTTACTGTCAGTGATATCAGTGTATTCTGCAATATCTGTGGTAAGTTTTTGTTGCAGGCATAACTACAAGCTGCATGTTTCCAACCTGTCTCTCTTATGTTTTACAGTCCAGCTTTTGCTGGAAGCCTGCCTTCTCTACAGTTTGTTTTTACAGCTCTCTGAGGAATACAGGGGAGGTACTGGGCTTCTTGCAGATGGAAGTAGTGGCATTAAAGCCCCATAGATGTGTGGGAAGAATCCACCAAAACCCCTTTTGAATTATGAAATATTTTGTCAACCAGGTTAAGGCAAATCTCCTGCATGGAATGATGGTGGCTAAAAATCAGTCATTTCTGGAGTGGAATCCTGATGCCACGTGAAAGAAGAAAAAGGGGGAAAAGTGAGTACCAGTGAGCTACACGTTTAATTACCTGGCGTCGCAGTTCTTGAGTCTCTTGATTTGACATGAGTGCGTTTCTGCTTATTTCAGCCTTTCTTGCAGTCATTCCACATGCTTGTTTTAAGCTGATTTCTTGATTTCTACTGCAAAAATCACTGTGCATGCACTTAAATGTGTGCTGCTGCAGTATTAAAGCATTTTTAAAGGAGCTGTGCGCATACAGAAGAGGTCACAATCCTGTTCACCTCTGTGCAGCAAAGAACAAACTAAATTCAGGTGGTATCTTCTTTATGCATGGAAGAAGCATGGAGCAGCTGAATTGACTTGAAGTTTTGCGCACTTCTTGTGCTCACTGTGTGTATATACAGCTCCTGGTGCAAAACTCTTTATAAATTTTCAAGGCACAAAAAACCCAACCCAAATAAAATAGGAGTTGTGTTCCCCTCATCAAAGTAAAGCACTTGAAAGCAATTTCTTCGAGGTGATGCGCATCAGGCATGAGGGAAACACAAATAGAGCCCACTTCCTTCATCCAGCTACATCAATGCAAGGCATTGACATAGCCCACTCTTGTGGGAGCAGTTGGCCAAAATTGCTTTTATAATATATTCTGGAGCAGTGAGCAGGGAGGTACTGGAAGCAGCCCAAAGGGGCCAGGAGCTGATATAAAGGCTGAATGTAAAATACATTTCTGTGATTATATATGGTCACTGAAATGGAGCTGAAAAAAAGGAGGGTCGAGCTAGTAAAGAAAAAGCTAATAAAGATAAAGCCAGTGCTCACAATACCAGTGTTCCCTTCAGAATGTAGTCAGAGGGTTTGGAGTGAATCCTCTTCGTAGGGCTGCATTAACTTTAATGGAGAGTCTGGTCTTGCAAGAGAGCTGTTGGACTGACAACTTACTGCCTAAAATGCCAGAAAACTTGAGACCTGCACAAATTCTGATTAGCTTAGTGATGGGGTTTCTTTTCCAGATTACTGCTGGTATTCAGAAGGAAGAAAGAGAAGGAGGAAAGACACTTGGATCCAAAAATACATGGGTTTGGTCGTTGCAGAACATTGGTCTAAATCTTTCTTGTGATCTCTCCATAGTCATGAGGCCTATGGGGTTTTTGAATACAGGGTTTCTACCCTTAGTTACTCTTCCAGGGCAGCACTGTGATAGGACAGGGAGCAGAGGACACCAGCTAACTTTAGTGAATGGAGGTTGTGAATCCTCCTATGTTTCTTCCATTTTGTAGCCTTTAGAACCTACTTTGGAAGTTTGCTGAGCCAGGAAAAGCAGATGAGGCTCTCCCAGTGTCAGCTTGGACATCATTTGATGAAGCCTCACAGGATAGAGGCTACATAGTACTCTTCAAAGACATGACGGTGGGAGATGGCAGATGGTTCCCTAGCAATAGCTTTCTAAATTGCCCATTAACAGCAAAGCCATCAGGAAAATTGAAGCATTGACACAATTATACAGAGGAGGACCTGCTTCACATCACTGATGGGTGAGTTTCATCCTGCAGCACAGCCATGCTTGTAGCAGGTCAACATTTAGCCTTTCTTTTTAGTTTGCCATTTAGAGCAGAAAAAGCCCTTTATAATGTATGCATACAGGCTAATGATAGACAAGATGCCTCTTCTGTTCTGATCTGATAGTTGAGTTGGTTTTTCCACAAATGATGATAACTCTCTGGAAGATTTCTTCTCCACATACGATCCACAGTGGCAGAAAAAGGAGAAAGAGTTTTCATAAGGTCGTGATCTTGTGGCCTGCAGGGAGCTAAGAGGTCAGAGCCCACACAAGCTGACTTGACTGGACTATTCAGGGAGTCGGTGAAGAGAAACCACAGGGGGAAAAGTATCACTCAACTCTCCACTTTAGGTTAACTTTGTGTTTGACAGGGACCACCAGTGAAACTGTGTAATGGTGAACATTTGACATTGTTCACCATTATTCCTCTGTAGGCAGCTAAGATGTTGAAATGAAATAACTCTTTTTTTATCAGTGCTGAGTTATATTTTCTGTGTATGCACAGTTACACGTCCCGGAAGGGAGTGAAAGTAGAGCTTAAAAGCAGTCGCAAGAAAACTCTCTTGAAAGCACAGGTTGGCCTTCTGTATGTTAGCATTTTCCAGCACGTTAGAGATTGCAGTGATGATGTTTCTGCTTATGAGTCAAGTCAGAGGATCTTCCTTTATGCCTCCAAGTGTAGCATGAATGATGAGGTGACATCAGCTTTGAATATTCTACTAGTATGTTAATTAAATTGTAACTTTGGTTTAACCAAATACTTAAACTTGTAATTGTCTTAGAAGCTGGTATTCCAACAACTGCAGATGTGTGTAGTAGAAATGTGTTAACTCTGTATTTGCCAATGCCATTAAAGATAATAAGAAACAAATCTATGCAGATGTCCGGTGCTACAGTGGATGAGTGATTTTCCACTGTACAAAAGGTAAAAGCCTCTCCATTGAAGAGCAGCTAGAGATTATTTCTAATTGGTATGAAAGAATCCTTAAATCTGTATACTGCTTTTAACAGTTTGGGCTTGAATTGCAGTTAATAGTTCCCATAAAAGAGGCTAAAGGAGAAATACTAATATTTGGAATCCTTGAACACTAAATGCTGTCTAGATTTCTAGTCATAGAGCATCATCTCTAATGGTTTTACTGTCAAAAATAACCAGAAAGTTGTCACAGTAAAGAATTTCTTCCTAATATCTAATCTAAACCTACCTTTAACAGTCTGGCTTTACACTGCAGCAGCTGCTCTACTCCCATCCCCATGGCTCAGCACCACTCATGCTGGTAGTGGAACTTATGCCTTAACAGGTCAAAGAGTATTGCCAGTAATAGGTCTCAAAGAGGTTCCCTGTTCCTGGAGCATCATGAAGGTCCCAAAGGCAACTGCAGAGTGCGTTTCATTACTTGATTTTCAGGTTGTAGAGCTAACAGAGCCATTATGCATGAAACAAACTGGCAACCAAACAGGCACATGCCTAGGGCAACAAGCAGATCTTGGGTTTTTCAATATCATTCATCTCTGGAGTGTCTCAGTGGTGCATAATGTGACAGAAAACTCATCCTTAGATACCAACATCTTCCCAGAATAAATTAGCAAGAGCAGAAAATTACCCTTCCTGAAACTTCCACAAAATGTGGCCACTTTGGCTCATCGGTGACAGTTTACAGCATAATGCTTGGCTTGGCCTAGGTCAGAGATGCTGCTGTCTATGTGGGATATGGGAAGTGAGTGTGTACGGAGAGAGGTCGGACCCAATATTGTTATTCCATGTTTGCTTCTTCCTCTCCTATTTTTACATTGAATATTAATAAGCAGCATTACCTGGGCTTATCAGCACTTTAATTACAGGTGAGACACTCAGGGTTACTGTTGTTGCTCCCCTGAGGTTTTAGCTGTACTGTCAGGTTGCTCTCCAGATCGTTAAATCCTCATTTTCATTAATGCTTTATTTCAGCACAGGCTACTCCTTCTAACTGTAAGATCTATCTCGTTACCCTAATTCAGAGGATGAATGGCTTGGAGAGGGCAGTAAAATATAGACTCAGTTCTACTTTAGCAAATCCATGGGTTGTTGTAATTATCAAATCCTGGAGTCTTCACAGCTGCAATTCATCGCTAAATGCCAGCAGTGATGTTCTGAGGACTGATGTCTGAAGGGTGCCTTTTGCATCCACAGTTAAATAAACAAGTGTGCCCCCCTGGAAGCTTACTGTTCCTAGAGATAACTGCAGCCTCAGACACTAGTATGACCATAAAATCAGTTCAGGTTGGAAGGGACCTTAAACCTCCTCTGACTCTGAAAGTCACATTAAAGTATTGATGGCTGAAAGTTAAGACAGGATTCCATGTGAAGAACTGGGTGCCATGGATGCTTTGTCTTTGATTCTGTGCCAGGTCTCTGTGGAGCAGCCGTCCAAGCCACGCTGCTGTGTTTTCTCCAGTGGCTTTGCCCTGCTGAGGCAGAAGCAGCCCAACCTCCGAGTCTGGGTTGAAGCAGCTCCCTCCTGTTAGGCTGTTGAAGAGAAGGTAAAAGCTGCTGCTGGTGTGTCAGTGACGGAAGACTGGTAGGTCTAGTTTGTTCCTAAGGATTTACATAAAGCTGGTATTTGTAATCTTTTGTCAGAATTCCCTGTGGACAATTGTCCATTTGGTTGGGGTTTTTTTCCAGAGTTCCACACCAAAAGGTAACCAGTATTATACATCATTCTCTTGCTGTAAAGCAAACAACCCGTGGCGTTGCCCAGCAAGCCTCTAAGAAACCAATGGTAATCCATTCGCTGTGAGAGTTCTTTTTTTTAGCCTGAAGATTCTTTTTATTATTATATTAAGTAATTCTAAGTGGAATCCTTTGTATTTAAGAATTCTCTGAGTCTCAAATTCTTTTGCTCATAAGCATAAGCCAATGTGTGCATGCAGCGTGAGCTTGCTCTTGTTTGTACTCACAGAGCTACTTCTAAGCAAATGCAGCCTTTATTCACATAAGTCAATAATAAAGGGTGGCCACTGCATGACAGCTAATCTCAGAACTCCAGTAAGAAGAAAACTTCCCATAATTCCCAAATTGTGTTTTTGTGGGCTGAAAAGAATGTTGTTGAATCTGCACTTGGAATAGGGTAGCTGCGTCTTATTTATAGCTCTGTTCTGTCTGCTTCATTTCCTCTTACATCCCTACAGAATGATATGAATGAAAATGACACTACTGACTATGAGGGTGACAATAAAAGAGCTTATAGAAATAAGATTTTTATAGTTTCAAGACTAAGAGACTCAAAAGCCATAGAGTTATTATCTAAGAGAGTAGGAAAAGGATCAGGCTGTGCTGGTTGAAGAGGTCCCACCGGTGGATCTTCTGCGTTTTGGGGGGGGGTGGTGGTGTTTGGTTTTAAGCACAATTTCACAAACTCCAGATTCACATAAATGATGTGAATGTTGAGAAAGACTTAGGTGGCCTGTGTGTTATAGAAAGCACTGGAACTTGCCATCTAAATCAGTCATATTTTTCTCTCTTTTCATTCCCTCAGAAGCTAGATTATGCTGAATTTTGACTATAAATGAAGCAAACATGGTGCCTTCCTCAAGAAGCTCGAAGGTCTTCAGGTTAGAATCCTGAATACAGCGTTTCAACTTTAAAAGCATTTACTGTTTTAAGGGGGATTCTCTTTGTACAGATGGATGTTTCCTGTCCTAGACACCACTGACAAATGATGACAGATAGAAAAACTTATATTGGAAATAAGCAAACACTATGACATCTTCAGGGTAATTTGAAACGAAAATATTCAGACCATTTGTAATAACTTACAGGTAAAATCATGCACAAGAATATTATGAGCAAGGCTACATTCAGTATTAATCACACAGAATAAGTACATATAGCTATCTTGTTGCTCCTGCCCTGGCATTCGATGGCATTTTGATGTACATAACGTATGAACAGCAAATATGTAAAAGAACATCAATATATAGAAGAGGGATTATCAGAGTGATGTGCATGTGGCAAATAAAGAAGGGAAGTTGAATTCTGAGAGAATGCAGGTAAAATATTGTCAAACAACATGAAAATTTCAGCTTGATTGCTTATAATAAAGGAAAGTTTTATAGATGCTGAGGAGTTCTGTCAGACAGGCTGAGTTTCTGACAGTGCCTGCGAGACAAGGTTAGAGGCAAATGAAAGCTGTGAGGTGTGAGAGCACTTTTCTCACTGCTTGTCAGTTCAACAGCCTGGCCTTACAGCTTTAAGTCATCCACTCCGTACTTACTGAAATGTGATATAAATGGCTTAAATTTAGCTGAACGCTTCACTACTGTGTAGTGATGTGAGGGTAATAAAACTAAAACTGAAGCTAGATATGGGAATCAGTAGCCCGGGCTGATGTGCAAGGCCTCAGTATGGGATGCCAAGCATAGGTTTGAAACTTGTAGCACTAAACAAGGCCAGTGCTGGGATCTCAGCATTCACACTCCTGAAGCCCTCAGTTCATGGATCTTGATTACACCCAGCAGGGTATCATTCTTGGTGATGAGAGGAAAAAAAACCCTGAGGTCTGTCTCTTCAATATACTCTTACTGCTGCGAAGGTGGAGGGAAAGCTGGGTTTGTGCATATTTTTCTTCTCTGTGCTAGAAAACTTCACCTGCTGACATCTTTCTATTTGTGCATTTCTATTCAGCAGCTTCCAGTGAAGATTTGCATTCTTTAAGGTGCCTTACAGACTATTTCTTTACTGTTAGCTAACAATTGGGTTTACTTTAAAGTTCATGGCTGGTGTGTGGTTTGTCCCCACTGAGAAAGAGCCACTTCGCTAAACACAAACCAATTAATTGAGCAATGAGTTATCAGACAATAGATGTTCTGATCTTCAGCTGTGTGCGTGTAAAACTTGTAGTGCAGCAAAATTAGATGGCATGTGGCTAAAAGAAATTATTCTCTGTAAGGGACTGTACAGTCAGATAAACTTGGTGTTGCCTTTGTTTCAGTGTGAAGGCATTTCCTTTTTTATTTGCACTTTGCTTTTTTAAGACACAAAAATGAAATTACATTTACATTACTGTGTAGTAATGTGGATTCCGAGGTCTCAGACTTTCCTGCAGATAATATGTTAAGGAAAGAGGCTCTAAGGGCTGGGAAATCTGGGGGTTTACAATTCAGCGACGTGTAATTCACTGCTTCACTGAGAAAGAGATGGAATTTAGTTTTTCTTCCCTTGTGATTCATAGGAGCCTATTGGTGAGAGTTCGTGCAAGCAAACTTCCTCGCTGTATGTGCCATATGCTCAGGTTGCCATTTTCCCTACTTTATTTCTACATCTGGAAGGGAACCCTGAAACTGAGAGAGTGATGGAGCAGTTTGATTTCAGCATCAGTTCTGTGACCTTATTTATGTGATTGTTTCCCACAGATTCCTTCCAAGTACAACCCTCAGCCAGATCCCATCTGGACTCCATCCACTCCCCCTATTTTCTTTATAAACCTAAAGAGCTCAGCTGCATTCTCTTGTTCTTCTGCGTGTGCTCAGGCAGTCCGTGTACCAGCACCCTTTCTCTCAGACCTTCGCAACCTGGCTGCAATTGCTGTAATGAATGTGTAAGTGACAAAAAGAAAAGCAGAGTGTAAAAGATGCTAATCAGCCTTTGTTCTTTTCAGACATGACATGCAGGACCTGAAGTATAGATTTTGTATGGAGAGAGATAGATTTTAATTAAGCATCTTAATAGAGAAATCCTTCTTGTTTTTTTCAGAATAAATTAAGGAAGTAACTTTGATGCAATATCATTTTCATCTAATCAGTAACATTCTGAAATTACCATGTTGTTTTCCATTAGAAACACCATCATCCAACAAATCAGATAAAATTATTTAGCATAGCTGTATTGCAACCTCAGCTAACATTAGCCTGGGCATGTGTGTACACCGAGCAGCAGTTGGTGAGTGAATTGACAAATGTTTATAGGGAGAAAAGGGCAGAGTATCCCCAGTTCTGTATACTCCTTTGAGTAAGGTGCCCATGTCCAATCTAGATTCACTAATAATCCAGCAAAGGCTTTTACCATCTGCATATAGAGAATACTGATTACTGACACCAGTAAAAGACAAATGTCATTAGCTTTTACTTGTGTTCACATATTATTAATATCTCCATTAAAACGTTTGCCTTTGTATTTGGCATGAATTCAGAGGGGTTTGTTTGACATAAGCTGACACAAGAGACAGTCCCATTAGTTCTCATACCGTAGTGGTTGCCAGTTTTATAATATACAAACCAAAGTGCATGACAAGGAATCACCTTGCAAGGCTGGGACAGTAGTTATGATCTTAAGGTCCTTTCCAGCCCTCTCTGTTCTATGATTCAGTGAGTCTGGAAAATCGATGGAGTTGCTGCTGCATGATGGTGTCTTCGACAAATGTGTATGGTGATGCTGAGTTTCACACAACTGTAGTTTCAAAGTTCATATTCCTGGCAGCCTGAGGCAGGCCACAGTCCGCCCTGCACGTCCAAGCACTCTTAATTGTAATTAATATTTATTTTCTATTATGATAGTGCCTTGAGGTGAAGTCAAGTGGGTGCCATGGCTGCCCAGAGTGAGAGCTTCACTGAGTGAGAAGGAATGGGAAACTGGGGCAGCTGGAGATCAAGTGACTTACTCGATCAAGTGACTTACTCAACAGCGTACAGAGGATTGTCCTGTCAGCTGGAAACTAAACACAGCTCATCCGAGCAGACTCTTTGTAATGGAAGGAGTTTTCCCAAGAATAAGGCATTCCAAATTGAGGTGTAGGGAGTGTTACCTCTTGATCCTATCATTCAGTTCTGTCAAGGAGTCATATGAGGATCTGATTTAATAAAAAGGAAGGCAGAACTAATCACATGGCCCATTTTTTCTCCTACTGTAGAAACTGAACTAAGGGCTTAGGGCATATGAATAGGCATTACAAGAGCATGGAACCTGCCCTCTCAGAACAGAGTTTCAGGATCACTGCAGTTCCAGCCCCCTGCCACGGGCAGGGACACCTTCCACTGGAGCAGGGTGCTCCAAGCCCCTGTGTCCAACCTGGCCTTGAACACTGTCAGGGATGGGGCAGCCACAGCTCCTCTGAGCACCCTTATGTTTTCCTTTTATCTAACCTGAGCTTCCCTTGTGTTTCTGTTGTTTGGTTTTCTTTCTTTGATTCTGAGCACAAATAACAGCTTTACCTAATGAGAAGTCACTTTAAAAACCCTTAAAAGATGGTAGAAGTCAAGAATAGTTGAGGATTGCAGGACCTGGGACTTTCTAACACCCAGCAAGATTCACTTCCTGCTGCCTCTCCTACTGTCACAGGGCAAATTGTATATGTTGTGCCTCAGCAGCAGATGCCCCGTTGCCAGCAGAAACTTTTAATGATCCTCAGCCTCACCTGCTGCTCTGGAAGCAAGCTCTGAGGGATACTGAAGATTTTGCAACTTGCTATTCCTATAAATAAAGCCATGTATCTCACCAGCAATTCATATTCAGTAGTATTCCACATTTTAGCACTGTGGGGTTTTTCTCTTCTGGATATGCATTGTCTCATGTTCAGGTTCTTTTAGCTTTTCCAGATACCTCTTTGTCTTGTGAGCTCTGGTAAGCAGATCGATCAAAACTCCTTTGGATATGAATTGGTGACTAGCTTGGTTCACGAGGAAACTGCCCCTTGAGCAAGGAGCATCCTGGCATCGCAGATTGCTCCAGCCGTTCTTCTGGAATATCTCTGTTCAGCCACCTTGGAATCATGGAAATATAGGTTCATTCCCCTTCTTAAGGGACTTACCGATGCCTTGGGTTTGACTCTCTCAAAGCTGTGCCAACTGTGAAGTCTGACCAGGTTGCTTAAGGTTATACTGCAAGATGTCAGGGGAGCATAAGTGACCGGTGATTTTGATGCGAAGACCATACTTAGAGTTGTGAGATGAACTTAGATGAAGTAGCCCCAGGTAAAGAGTGCTTGGCATGGATAACAAGGTCCCAGTCTTTCTCATGGTATGTGAGTGGGATTAGCCATCTCCTGTGTCAATTTTATGTATAAGGAAGACTTCTAGCTAAGATAGGTTCATCTACAGAGAGACTCACTTGGCAGAACTGAGTCTTAGTTCATTTCGTGCTTTGGCGGGTATCACAGAGGTCATCTCCACAGCACTGTCCTGCTAAGAGGCCTTGCTGCATTGCTAAATTCAATCTCTGTTCTCCTCACCTGCAAGTTTAGGCCATTTTTATTCCCTCTCTCTTGGCTCCAGCACTCCCTACGGCCATTTGGGGTATTTTATGCTTCCCTTTTTATGAACACAGTGCTCAAGCAGTCTATGGCTAGCAAGCACACAGCTTTCGCAGATCAGAATGTTCTTTATTTTCTCAATGTTGTTCATTCAGAGGCACTCTAAGGAAACATTTTCTTGCAGGTCACTTGTGAAAGGAGATTGCTTTGGGTTGTTCCTTTATATACAGTTTATCCCAACTTCGACGTGAAGTGCAAACATACATTGGTAATACATGGGAACGGTCAAAAGGAACAACTCAAACTGCCTGCATATGCTTTGGAAATGTGTTTCTGCTCTGAAAAGTAATTACCTGAATTTGACCTGCCTTTACTTAGCTCATCTTCTCCTTGAGCATCAGGGCTGCTGACATTACTCAGTGGTTACTGGTGTCAGAATGATCTTCCTGGCTACTCTCTCAGAGACTGAATTATGCTTGAGATTTTGTGCATCATCAGGAGATTATTTCCCCTGTAACTTCTAATTGCAGGAATACCTCAAGCGTTGCTGTGCCTTCTGGATACGGTTGACGGCATTGCACAAGTGTGACTGAGATCCTGAGGAGCGAGGGAAATGACTCGGGTGCATGAGTTTACCAGAAACAGAACTGGGAGAATTTTGCTGGGGCAGCAAATGGAACAAAACTTTGGTGACTTTGGATTGAGAATGCTTTGGCATCTATTAGAGGTAAGACTGCCGTGTAATATCCTGTGTCTGGATGAGCGGTTCACATGTATGCACCTCTGATCCCATGAAGAATCCCAGGGACATGCATTTGGCCACATTTCTTTCTTCATTTCGAAATTTGGGCAGGATTTTGAATGGGGAAATTAGGGCTCAGAAAGATGAGATTTGTCTTTTCAAACATCAGAGGCTATTAGAGGAGCTTCCTTTTCCCCTTGCAAACTGCCATCAGCTACCCCAGAATGGCTCTTGGCTTGGAAATACATGACTTGAATTGTAATTAGTGGTTAGGTTTGTGTGGGGAAAGATGGGATTCTCATGTTCTCTACCTTTCTGAAGGGAGGCCGATGGCCTCTTTAGAACCAGTCCATCTCTAATCTTCTCCCTATTTCCACCATTGATGCTCCTGCCTTTACAAAAGAGAGGTGCAGACTCAAAGTGATTGTCAGAAGACTGTGGGTATTGTGGTTTGTGTAGGCTTCTCCTTCATCTCAGCCTTCTTCACTTGTCTAAAGGAACTGGAATATGTGAATTTAGAAGCACTATGACACCAGCATTCCCTCCCTATATTTAATATATGCTCCTCTTTTCACTGAATCAGGAATCTATGATCAAAACCCCAGGTATTTTTAAGACTAACATGCAGCTAAGGGAATTTTATGACATAAAAAAATAGTAATATTAAATATGGTCAGTGCTTATAATGGTGCTTTCTACCTGAAATAAGCGATGAAACTTACTGAATGGATAGTGTTAGAGTGAGGTGCGTCAGGCAGTAAGCTGCAGGATTTAGTGATGCTACTATCCGTTAAGTAAACAGTTCTTTTGTTAGTCCTTCTCCACGTACAGCTTCAAATCCTTCCATTGGAATCTTGCTGGGGAAGTAAGCCTGTTTAAAAGAATTTCCTTCTGTGCCACTACATGCCTTAAAATATAACCAAAAGTCACCGTGATACACAAAATTGATCAGTTCAGTGAGCACATTCCTTTGCCTTAAAGTGAAATGTGCATTCTGAAAGAGCAGGGCTTGGGAACTGGAGATCCAGGAAAGGAACAGACCTGCTAAAAGAAATAACGTGTTGGTGCAATGAGCTCGTTTGCCCAACAGCTTTCTATGGCAATTAGCATGCACAGCAAATGTGTGTATTGAGTGTGACAGGCTGCTCACATCACCCTCTCCTGACAGTGAGATTGTATAATCTGGAAGTAGCAGAGTTACGCTGAGATTAAAAGTACTGAATGTCTTGTTTCTCCAGGCTGCCCGCAGTGCTGCCTCCTCCTTGGCTCCATACTTCATGCTGACTTGTAAATGACCCACTTGGGCTCTGGTGTCCCTAAACAAAGTGCCTGGGAGCACTGTTCAGCTGCTGTTAGGAACAAAAGAGAGAACCTGAAGGAAATCCTGCTTGCACTGTAAAGCACCCTGAGTGCAGCCTGCCTGGTCAGGAGCACACTGCAGAAAATGATGAGAGACAAGGTAAGGAACCAGATCCTTTCTCTCCTTAGCTGGCAAAGAAACCCCTTTTCTTTGGTCAGCACTGGCAGAAGCTCTGTTTTAAACACCTTCCAGGAGTGATTGAGAAACCTCTAGAGACCACAGTATCTGTCACTTGGGGGTTTTTTTCTTATGAGTCTGGGAAACACCTTGAGACATCCCCATGCCTGGAAAACTTCAAAGTATTCCTGAGAGAGCCTAATGAGGCTTTAACTGTGAGGCATTGCACTTTCAAATGGGGAGGAGGCTGGTTTGATTCTTGCCAGAGGATTTGGTGGTCCCTGCATCTCTTTGGGGCTATCACCCATTTCAGGTTGAGAATGCAAAGCCTTCTTTCAGTGTGGTCTGTGTAATACGGGACATGCAGATGGATATATGGACATGGAAAAAGCTTTGTTTGCAGCTAGAGCACAAAGAGAGCAAGCAAAGGGTTCATTTTTCGGTCCCATCCTCCTCACATTGTAGAATGCCCGAGTTGCTAACTGGTGTTGCCTGTTGCCCAGAGAGCTCCAGGTCACCTCTAAGGGAGCCACATTGTCTCTTCTACATGCTAAACTTGCAGACTCTTCAGGCTACAGCACCCGGATTTCCCTCAGGTGTGCTGAACATTTCAGGTGATGATTGACCGCTCTCCCTCATATTTGTATGATTATTAGTCTCTTCTCTGTGTGCTATTCAGCGGACAGCAGTGCTCATAAAAAGCAGATAGGAGCAAGTTGGGCTGCTGCCCCTGGTGAGTAGGAGAGAGGATGGGCTGATTGATGACCCTTGGCTGTTTTCTGATGTTGCCATTGGTTTTTATGATGTCATTAGGAAGCTATAGTCACATTAAGGAATCCCTCATGACATCATAAAGGACTTGATATTTCGCTAATGTTATTTCAGCAGAGTGGAGCTCTGGCATTTTATAGTCTTTGCTTTCCCCATAGAATTAGGAGTTGTCTAACTACAACCTGGAAGAAATGCAAAAATAGTCAAATGCTGACTTCAGAAGTTATGGTTGAGGAATGCTAATGTATTGGGCTCTTTCAGAGCACACAGCACCTTTAGGTGGAGTACATGATGTGTTTATAAAAGATGCCATCAGTGAATACAGAGCCTCATGCAAAGGAAGAATCAGGTGTGCCTTCCACAAACACACAAAAGTACTTTTTTCTGGACACTTCTGGAATAGTGTGAGTGATCAATGGGCCACAGGGCAGCACTGTGTCACCATTTGACCTTTGGCTTGAGAAGCCAGAGTTGTGGTGTAATGGTGAGATGGGGAAAACACTGATAATGGAGCCAGGAACTGTCATTTCCTGGCATAGAGGGGAATGTTAAACCCTGTATTGAGAAGGGCTGCTGTTTTGAAGATCTTGGTATAGATGGACAAAGCCCTGAGTGTTGTTGCCAGATGTACTGTAAGAGGGGTATGCGAGGACCAAGGAGCTTGGCATCTTCACTGCAGTAACGCAAACATCTCCCCAGGTGAAATTGCTGTTAGTTCAGGGTAGGAGGCTGGGAAAGTAAGGAAGAGGAGGTTTGCATACCAAGGGAGAAATCAAATTATAGTCTGTGTTACTGCAGTATTAAGGGAGCCCTTTACATGGCTTTGTGCTGGTTTCTCCTGCCTTCCTTTGCTAATGCACTCAACAGTATACACATATTCTGTGTGGTACCTAATCTGTGTCTGGCACAGAGGTAGAGCAGGACCCAGTAAGGCTCTGCCTGTCCAGCCTTCCTTCCCCTTCAGAGTTTGCAAAAGCTGTGCTATTTGTCTTTAAACAACATAACCTATTACCAGGTGAACCTGGAATTTTGAAACAAAGCTCTATTTGGAGACTGAAAACACCTTTCAGTAGAACAGTATCTCTGATGATGCATCATTTATCCTCCCCGTTTCAATGCCCTGGCCTCAGCGTCCACTATTGCAGCAGGGATTTTCTTCTGCTGCTTGGAAAGAAGAATATGCTACTTCTGAAGAGGTTGCTCTCACTGACATTAATAGAGCTGATACTAAATGATATACCCCATGGATAAGATTTGTCCTTTTTAACATGCTTGACATAAGAACTCTCAGTGAGAGACCCTGGTGTAGCATCTGCATTTCAAGAGGGCTTCAGCAAAAAAACTGCAAGGAAGACCTTAAGCTGTCCTAGATGAGAGGGAAGTGGAATGGGAATTCTTGTTTAGACCGAGGACTAAATATGTCAGCAGGCTCTGAATCACGTTGTGGCATGTTCATGGGATGATGTTTGACCAGTTCCTGTCAATGAGCTGGTCCTTTCAATAAAATTATAGGATATTATTGAACTTCTAATTTTGTGTTGGATTTGTGCAGCCAAGCAAAAGGCTGCATAAAAAGGCCCTCGAGATACCAGAGGACAAAACCCCCTGTTGTTTCTACTAGTTTTCAAACCCTTCAGTATGTTCCTGCATAAGAGGCTTCTGGGGCTGTGTGTGAGTGAACTTCAGATCAGGTACCTCATCGTAAGCGTTCCTTGTGGTACTGGATGTTATGCCATGTTTTCTTCAGGCCTGTGCCTGTGAATCTTGTCCTTGCATCTGAGGAAGGCAGGAGAGGCAGGCAAAGTGTATGCATCCCTGAAGCAGACTTCTTCCTTGGTCCTTGTGATCCTGAAGCCATCTCCCTCTGGCAATGCCAGGCTCATACTAACGCTGAGCCTGTGGCCTCTTGACAGTCACAACCCCCAAGGCAGCAGATTTTAATCCTTTTCAAGGATTAAAGGATGTCTGAGAGCCTCTCATCTGCCATTGCTCTGACTGCAGCTTGCATGGGGTTGTGCATGGTTTGATCCCAACAGGAGCTGCCTGGGAATGTCAGAGTCACCAACTAACAACATCTACTCCAGAGCCTGTCCCTGTTCTTCACTGTATTGACACGAAACTCAGGCTTTGTATCAGAGGTGAAAGGGAATGGTGGACACTCCACCCCTGATGCAGTATTCTTCTGTGCTCCATGACTAGCTTTGGCTGCAGGTAGGCTCTGTGTGTCTCAGGTGTTGCTCACCATCCCTGCTGCTGTCTTCTCAGTTGAAGCCAAGTCCCCTCCATGTGATATCACAGTCAGCTGCTGGGAGCCTGCAGGTACATCAGGACTTCAGATAGCAGGTGAGAAGCAGGGGGGGGACAGCCCTCTAAGGAACACATGCTCCTACTGTTGTGCATTAACAGTGTCACGTCCCGTGAAGATGAACACAAAGGAAAGTCCTTAGAGGACATTCTGGCACCCAGCAATTCCCAGGGTCATTGGTGGCTTTATGATTCTTTTTTAATGTATAAATCACTGATTAAATATCTGTTTGCCAGGCTGCACCACCCTGGACATGCCTGGAGATGTCCCAAAGGAGGAGGTGGGAAAGGGGGAGAGTTGCCTGCAGCCTGGGATAGTTATCTGTTTGCTTTGAACAGAGCAACTGATCTACCTCTGGAGTTTTGCTTTCACACAAGTTCATCCAGTTCACCTACTTAGGCTGCTCGTTATTAATAGAATCGTTAGCAGGTTCACTCCACAGCTTGTAGGGAAGGTGTGCACATGGGTGGCACCTGAAGACAGAAAGTATCTGATTATATCTAGTACTTATTTGGCTCATCTTCCCAGGTGTGCTGTTCTCCAGATAATAAACCAGGCAGCTTCACAGAGGGAGGTACAGGCACACCCTAGCTGTGGGCTCCGGCTGTATTCCAGCATCAGCTAACAAGTGGGGTGCCCTTGCTGGTGTGGAGTTAGGGCAGTGCTTGCTTATACAAGGGAACACAGATGTGGACCTGCAGAAATGTCACAGCTGAACTGATTTGTCACTAGCAGTAGGTCTTCAGAGGCACCGGTGCTCTCAGGCAAGCGCTGACACGGAGCTGCTTTGCTCTGTGAACTCTTCCCTCCCGTTGTGCATCATTGCCCTTTTAGACATAAACTCATCATGGCAAGACTTGCTTTCTGGAGGTGCAGTGCAGGGAGATGTGGTTGCAGCATGGGTGTATTTGAATTTGCTTGACTGAGGTCAAGATGTGACCTGTGTGTTGGAGCACAGCGTCACTTAACAAAACTCAGGTCTGATGTGTGCATATGATCATGCACAGCCTTCATGATGACAGGCTGCTCTGCATCTTAGCACATACAAGGAGGAGGAGGTCTGCCATGGGCTGGAGGGTGAGCTCTCTGCTCTGTGATATGTTCTGTGGCATCTGTGGTCTTACGCTGGCAATGAGGCTCAGCCCCAAGAGGTCAAGTCCAGGGTTTCAGCTGGATGCAGCTGAAGAACTGGAAGGAAACAGAGGAAAGAAGGTCTCCTAAAACAGACTTCCCCACCTCTCTCAGTTGTACTACAGTGGGTACATGGGCTTCTTCAACTGGGTGCCACTTACAACCTGCTACACTGCATCTAGAAATGAGCATATAAGGGTGAGCAGTTCATTATTACTGAATGCTCCATTCTGCCCTCACATGCAGATAGGGATCTCGATTTAGTTGTTCAGCCATGGATGCCTTTGAACTCAGACCTAGCAGAGAGGGCTGAATCTTTTCCATCTGATTCATATCCAGAGCTTCTGCTATTTACTCAAGCCTCTCGGGTGGAGACATTGGGCTGGAGAGCTTGTGGGAACAACTCCCTTCAAGTTCTAGCTGCAATCTGAAAGCTGTGGTGTAGGAAGAAAAACAGGGTAACCAGCCTGGCTTCAAAGTGAGCTTTTCTTCTCCCCAGAGCAAGTGTAGTTCTGACCCCATTTAACACCGGCTCTCACACACAATAAAAGGTTGGTACATGCAGTGTTTCAGGCTCCGAGAAGCCTCTGCCTGTGTGGAGCAGGTACATGCGTTAAATAAGCACTTTCTTCAGTACAATTCCAAGGGTGGCAAGGGATATTGGTTTGCATCTGGACTGCCAGATTTTCATGGCGATCTTGCCATTTCCTGCAGTGCTCCCTATAGCAGCTGAGTGACCCCTCAGCAAGTTAATGCTTCCAGATCTGCCTCGGAGTGAGCTGGACACCTCTGGCCAGAGTAGCCCTGGTTTAGCTCGACAAGATGCCTTCATTAGAATTTTCATTGCAAATTTGGTGCATGAAATAAGCTTGGCTTCCAGCCTGGTGACTTGTCTCCGTCCCCTGTTGCTTTTAGCCTGTGCTCAGGATGAGCAAGAGTGTCTTACTCAGTGGTAATCATGTGATCTTGGATTTTTAAACCTCACCTTTATTCCTGGCAAACCAACACCTAATTACTTTGATAGTGTTAAATGCACTGGATATTTATGTGTTATCAGTTATTAATGTATGTTGCTGATACATGGGTCTGTTTGACTTCCACAAAACACCTTTTACACTCTAGATGAAACAGGCATTACTTTGCCTAACTGCTGGGCAGATGGTAGGCTGATAGTCATCCATCTGCCCCTAGAAAGCATAGCACTAGTGGACCAGTGTCTTGGGCAATGCCTTCTTGTGCCTGGTAGTCAGGGACTGCCAACTCTTGGGATGTTGTCCTCACACATCTTTGGCCATGAGTTTTGAAGGTATCGTGGGAGCTTTTCAGACTGAGTGTATTGTATGGATTTGAGGATTGTGGTCATCATATCCGTGAACAGGGAAATGAAAAGGTGGCAACACACACAGATTGATGCACTTTCAATGTAGTCCAAAAGGGCTGCTCGGACTAGATCGGGCACAGCGGCTATTGCTGATTGTTGACAGGCAGTCAGCTCAGTGGAGCTGCGCTGCAGGGGTGCAGAGTCCCGCATAAGCAGTGGTTCAGGAGTTCTTGGGGATGCAAAGCAAATCCCATTTCCAATGGAATTTTTTAATGCACCCGAGTGTATAATAGTAATAGGAGCATTCTGTAAAAGCCAGGAGCTCGACCAGATAAACTTTACAATAAAACAAATATCAAAGCTTATTTATAGTGCCGTGCTCTCCTTCCTGTTTATGAAACCTTGACATATTTATCTTTTGTTTAGAAATTATTAGTCCCAAACTGGGCTCAGATGCTTCATCTCCTGTTTAAATTATGAGCAAGAAGAAATAGGAGAGCAATGATACCCCTGGAGTGATGGCTTTACATCTTTAATCTAATTAATTTATGAGCATTTCCAGGGACTCCCTGTACAGCACCCGAATGCCTGGAAATCCTGTGTTTGAAGATCATTTGTTTCCTTCTGCTAGTGTGGGTCTGGGGTTTCCAACCCTGTAGTGTTCAGTACACAAAAAAGCAGTGTTAATAAGTCTTAGTGCTTTTTCTGTCAAATCAAATTGAATTCATCTCTCCTGAGTTGTCTGCTGGTTATGTTTGTCATGTTCTGATGAGATGCCCACTGATAGCAGGGTAAGAGGTCCCTATTTGTGGCTTCTGTTGGGTTTGAGGCCTCACCTTTGCTTTATTTTCTGTAAGGGCAATAACCAACGCACTGATGTGTTTGCCTTAACCTTTGTACTACAGGGGCTGAGTTTCTCTTGAGCTCTCCTTAGTTTTCGTAGGCTTGCAGGAAGCAGTGGTAGATGCGGCGCTGCGTGATGTGTCACAGGTATCCAAATCCAGCCTCTTCCGAATCTGAATCGTGCTCCTCTTTCCTTCTTTGGCAGGCGTGAAAGAGATGGAAAACTCCTGAATTAGCATTTGCAGTTTGTCAGAGCTCTGCTCCCTGACAGAATCGCCCTCAGATTGGCTCCTTTTCACCCTCCCTCTTAATTAATTTTGCCTGTGCTGAGCAAGCGGGCTCCAGCAGGCTCGCTGCTGTGGACTGATTTCCCTGTCTCCCTTTGATGTGTCTCCTGAGAGGGGCAGGGCACACTGGAGAAACTCATCAGAGAGCCCTGCTATTGCTTATTTTCATGCTGCCTTGGGCAGAGCTCTTCTCTGTCCTTTACTCTTACATTATTTCTCTTTCAACAGCAACTACATTGTCATAATACAGCAGACATTTCGAAGTCCTGTGAGCTGTGGGGAGCCTGGGGCCCATTTGCTCCATCATTGTGGCAGGAGTTGGTATAGGGAGAGCACCAGCTGCCCAGGATGGTGTCGAAAACTGAAAGGCTGTGCCTGGCTTCCAGAGGTGCTCAGCACCCTTGTCCCTGAAGAGTTTTCAATGCCAAGTCGATGGTGAAGGGCTGGTGCCAGACTGCTTGATGCTGTGCTCAGGCCAGTGAGGCTCTGCCTGTGTTACAGGAGATGGCAGGGGTTGGAGGGAGGGGATCGGTGAGATGAGGCACTTTGGTCTTAGAGAGCCTATGGAGGAGGAGGGATACTGGGGATCTGTGAGCTTGGAGCCTGCATTTTCCAGGGTGCTATCAGGGAATCTGCTGAGAGCTGACTGCTGACACGGGGGAACTAAAGAGCTCTGAGGAACGTTGATGCCTGCCTCTACGTGTATGGCTGCGTGTGCATGGGGCAGGCTCCAGTCTGCAATCGTGTGTGTAAGGCTCAAGTCGGAGCCGTGGGGCACTTGTTTCTACTGCACCAAAACAAGTAATCCCAGCTCTGCACTTTTGCTGTATTTTCTCTCTGTCTCTCTCTGCTCTTCTCCTTTTTGTATTTAATATTGCCAAGTGGATGTTTGTGGTGGGCTGCCCCGGGCTGGTGCCCGCCAAAGCTGCTCTGTCACCCCTCATCTGGACAGGGCAGAGAATATACAAGGTGAGGCTCATGGATGCATTCTTAGTCAACACATTCAGCAATGCAGGATGGTGCACACTTACTTGTGGACATTCTCAGCAGTGTTGGCATGCTGAAGCCACAGGGACTTCTCTGCCCTTTGTGTTAGGATTTAGAGGTGAGCCAGTTCACCGTGCTAAATGAAATCTTGTATTTCATCAAGATGATTCAGTCCTGTATCCATAGAAATCCTGTTTCTGGGAGCTCATGTTTAAAAACATAAGCAAATGGATCATTAGGTGGTTTAATTATGTCAGTCTGCTGTGGCAGTTACTCAGACTTTTTGCAAGGCAGCAATAGAGCCATAAAACTGGTTATCAAAGATCACTTTTAATAGAAAGCAAAGCCTGTTGGTTACTTTTAGAGTGGTTGGTGTTTTGCTCAAGCCTCAACTACCCCAGAGCTCAGGGGAAGAGACAGGTTAGCCTGCATCACTCCAAAGACAGAGAACACACTGAAACATTCTGGATGGAAGAAGCCATACAGAGAAAGCAGAAAAGATGGTCAGGCTATGGATGGCAACCAAAGAGCTTCTTGTTCCCAGGCCCCAAGAGGTTTCGTCTGAAGGGCATCCAGGTCAACTGGGTACTTGTAGCAGGTGAGAACAGAGCCATGTATTGCCATCCTCCCTGCACTGATGTGATCCAGATGTGCACTTACAGATGCCTCAGCACCACATATGGATCATGAGAGCCAGCCTCTGTAACTGTTGGCAGCAGGTAAGCGTTTCTGACTTTAGAGTCTGTAAATCCACCCCACACTCCAGAGGAAGATCTGACCTCCCCTATTACTGTGTCCACTTTCTGCCATCCGCTTAGTTCTCAGTGTGAGACCTTGATACTTTGGCTGCAAGAATGCGATGCTTGAGTTCAATAGAAGGACCTCTCAGCTTAAGCACAGACATCGTCCAGTTTTCATTTGAAAATGAGAGTATTATTTGCACATCAAATATACCATTCTGCCCAGCTGCTACTTGAGTAGCAGGGAAGGGAAAGAAAGGGCCCCAAAGTCTGCCTGGTACAGATTGCTTGAGTCGTGAATATTCATCAGCAAAACGCAAAGACCTGGAGTTTTCACAGCAGCTCCACCCACCAGACTGAAATAACTGTTACAGCCTTTGCCAATACAATGCCAAATGAAGTGGAATGTGAAGCAATTAGATTGTGTTTTCCATGCTGAATTCAGTGGACAGAAACAAAAGTTTTCCAGCAGCAAAAAGCTCTAGGCCTTGTGATCAAGTATCTTTCAGCAAACTCTGAACGCAGAGAATGTGCATGGTCTGGACTTTCACTGCCACTGCCTGCACGTGTACAGTGTGCTCCTGGGCACCAGGTGGGCACTCCAGCACAGACTCTTCCTGGGGCTGAGTTGTTTCCTATGGCTGTAGTAATCCCCTCCTGGGAGCTCTGCTTGCTTTCCATGTCAGTTCTCTTGTATCAAAACACCTAAAAGTCCTTCACTGCTGGTTTTAATTACAAGTGTGTTAGCTGCTTCCCTCCATGTAATTACTGAAATGAATGGGGAGAGCAGAGATGGGAGAGTGTAAAATGCTCTTCACACAGAAATGCAATTACATCTGCGGGCATCTTTCCAACTACTCCGTATGTTATGTAAAGCTCTGTGTATGTATGTATGAGTTAATGAGGATATTTATGTTTTCCCTTCTTACCTTAACAATGGATTAATTTCAGACATATTTTATAAGGTATTTGTGATTGTTATGGAGACAGATCAGTATCTCCTTCGGGTACAGTCATATCTGCCTCAAAAACCAAAGAGAAGAGATTACATGATTATTTCAGCGTATGTGCACTATAGGCAAATACCTGATCTTGGGTGCTCAGTGTGCTGCTAATCTTGTAAAGTCACTCCTCAGTGCAGAGAGCTTTTGAATAGCCTTCTGAAAGGTGTGACATTAGGGAACACCTGCATCTGTGCCTCATTTCTTTAAGGACTTGCCTTTACTGGGAAATTAAGTCAATTGTCTGCACCTGAGTTTTTTCTCCCCATTTGACATCACTGGAATGAAACCAACTGCATTTAACAACTTTAACTCTTTGCCCTGAGACTTGCTAAGCTTGTGAGCAGTTGTTAACTCTTAGTCCTTTTGGGATGCACACTAGGACTTGGAAGCAAAGCCTGGAATACAGTGGTACATGAGCAGACCTTGACTCCATGCATGTGGTGGAGAGATAACAATCTCTGACATGTTGTACTTAACCAAGCTTTATCCCATGTCTCCTGCTAAGGTAAATCAGATGATCTGTGTGTCATTGCATCCAAGCTAAGGAGGTTCTGTGAAACCTGAAAGTCTTTGATGCGTAGTAGCGTAGAGAGAACTGGCATGAAGAATGATGGCATGTGGCTTGTGTGATCCAAATGGCAACTTCACTTGTGGACCAGAGAGGCAGGTGTAATCCATGGAGGGTGTCATAACATCATTAGAAATACTAAAGAGTATGGAGGTAGATGTGTCTCTCTGTCTAAATCCTACAAAGAGAGATGAAGGAATAGATGTGTTGTTGTTAGGAGGCATTTTAATAGGTTTTTCAAGAAATTACTACTGTCCTACTGAGTCGATTCAAATACCCTTATGCAGGCAATGCTGAAATAAATGCAAGGCATAGGAAGACTTTGGAGACCATAAAATCACAAATCATTTTTATCACTCAAGAGAGAAAGCGAAATCCAGCTTCAGTGAAGTCAGTAGCAAATGTCTTTTTGCTATGGTACTCTTTGAGGAGGCTCTTAAATAGAAAAGGCATTTGGTTATGCACACAGGGAATGTTTTACTGGCATTGTTCTTACTAAAACATTCCAGAACTTAATATACAGCAACATTCCTTTAGAAGAGTGGAATATTTGAAGAATATTCCATTTGAGTGGAAATCAAATGAAAACCGACTCCATTTGAAAAAACCCATACTCTAAGATGCATGATAATGGATCACAAATGGGGAAAATACACTTAAAATACAGGGAGTCGCTACCATAATGCAAGCAAGGTTTTTCAGTCGGATGTGCTCTTTGTGCCGCCTCTGTTTTCCAAGCTAGAAACCTCTGTCTCTCATTTTCGACCTAATTTTTGGTTGATGTCTTGACTCCTCAGGAGTATCAAGAGGAAGTTTTTATGCAAGACGGTGGTTTCTGAGATTTGTGTGACAAGCCTGGGTAAAATTCAAATGACTCTGTGATTTAATCCATTTGGAGCTGTTGCACTAAATCACTGTTGCTGTTGCTGACATCCCAGCCCACAGAAACCTGGAAGCCGATGATATAAGTTTATCTGCATATCTACAGGTGAAAACTCAGGCAGCCTTGAATTGCAGTGAGAGGTGTTTGCCTCTGCTCTGAATACATTTGGGGATGAGCAGGGTCTGCTTCTCTGAGCACTCTGGCTGCGCTTTTCCCCTTGAAAGAAATTGTCCTCAAGGTCATACTAGCTTTCAGAGTATACAGCAGGAACCTTCCCTTTTACCCCAGTGATGCAAGACCCAGTGCGATTTATTCATGAAACACAGATCAGGGAGCCAAAAATATTCCGGAGTTACCTCTTTTAGTAAGGATCCACTTAAATCTGTAGCCGGCCTCAGTCTCCCGCAGTGGGGGTTCAGGTTGGGCACTTGTGTTTTCTGCAGTCATCCCCTCTGTGTTCCCTCCCATTTGCAGGAAACACTGACTTTGTGGGCTAGGACTCAGCTTACAGGTAAAAGGAAAGAGAGATGAGGGAGGTGTTGGCGATAAAACCTTTTGACATGGCTTTGGGAGAGGGAGCAGGAGCCTTAACCTTTCACATATCTGATTCCAATTTCACATCTGCTGTTTATAAATGAACTTTGAGGTCTGAGCCATACCCTTTAAGCTGACTGAATGTGTGGCAGAGCAAGTGCAAGCTCAACAGTTCATAGAAGTAAAGACTGAGAATGTTACAATGCAAGAGAAGGGAAGATCAAACAAGATCTGTCACTTTCTTAAAAGAATACAGAGAAGTCCGAGTTTCCATTCTTGGTTTTCCTGTCAAGACAGCAATTTGTAACATCCTGAAAGGACACAGGGATTGGGACCTTTGGCTTGTAAGGCAATATGAAATGGATATGAAAACACTGAGAGGCAGAGAAGCACATGCAGGAAATAACTCAGACCCCTATTTCTGGCCAGAGAGTTTCTCACTTGCTCGATCCGGGTGTGTTTTGTTCCCAGTTAAGCTGTTGTTTCAGAGGCTATCAAAACAGCATTGCTCAAACTGCTCCTTTTCAGGGGCATGTGTGACTGACATCGTCACTCACAGCCATGGCTGGGTCCAGGGTTGAGGGCCAGGGAGACTGTGCTCCTTCCAGTCCCCTGGGACAGGACAGGGTCACACCGTATGTTTGTGGGATTTAAATCCAACGTTGTCAGATTGGTACCTGCTGCACCTTTCAGCATCCATCACAGTGACTTGGAAATCTCAGGAAGAATCCAAGAGGTAAAGCTGTGTTTCATCCAAGTGCTATTTTATCCCTATAGGGTTTAGATCCCATTTTGCTTTGGGTTATCCTCTGAGGTTAGGAACATGTTGTATGGATGTTGGGAATAGGAAATGGAAGTTTCTGTGGGGTCTCTGTAAGTCACCAGATACGGATGCAGGAATGTGACTTGCAGCATTTACCTGCCACAGAGGATTATGCACAGGAAGCTTTTGGCTGGAAGGAATCTGGTGTAACGTGAAGGTTCTGTTCTGCTCTTGAGTATATTCTTTCTGGCGGCCGCACTGAAGTGCAGCTGTTGAGCTTCCCACCTTGTGCTGGAAGCTCACCCGTTCCTTCCAGCCCAGAGGACTGCAGAGACACTTCCACTCATTCAGGATATTTTTCTCTTTTAATCCATTATAGTAATTTTGGGTTCGGATGAACCAATAAATAAAGGATTCTCTTATGACAAATGCAGTACTTGCTGCAGCCGTAATGCACAAATGAGAGTTGGATCAGGAGGTCTGAAATGTTTCCATGTTTCATAAGGAAGCTTTAGTCAGTTTTGGCATCACTGCACTGAGCCAGATAATGTCTGGGAAGAGCTACGGGAGAGCTTCCTTGTCCTGTTTCGGGATAGAGGAGAGGGGGGGGTGCCAAATTTGAGCAGGTGGAGGGAAGTTACTGCTGTTAAAACATTCCTGAGACCGAGTGCATGTGAGGATAGCGCAGCCGAGGCGTGGTGCTCCTCAGAGCTTCTGGACACAATTGCAGTGCATATGCAATGGCCATTACATCATGTGGAGGGCAGCTGGGGAATGAAACTGGTGTTTGGACTGGGAGTGTTTCCAAAACAATACCAAGTTCTTTCCCTTTGTCCTCTCAGTTATACCACCTGTGTGCCTGGGAAAGGCAGAGCCCATGGAAAGACTCCAGTAAATTGTAGGTGTGGAGTGAAATGCCTGGAGAGCACAGAGAGAACAGGCAGTGCCAACCCTAGCCGCTGCCTTATTAAATTGAAGATGAAAGGCCTCAACCCCCTTCCAGCTTCTCCTCAGACAGCCCCAGATTGAAAGTTTTGGAATCCTGCAGCTCCTCTGCTTTGCAGAGGGACGTTAAGAACCTTTTCCAATACCTGCCTCATGGTAGAGGGACCCCTGACAGAAGACGGTGGCTGGGGATGGATGCCAGCTCAGGAGTGAACCAATCGCAGGATGGAATAACTTCTTCCAGGTGTGAAGTGTCTTCCAGGATCTCTGTTGCATGCCCTGCAGAACTGGCAAATAAAGGGAAAAGCCAACCTCTGGCTTTATTCTTTGTGTCAGTGGATATCCTGCTCAAACGTGCACAGATTTCTGTGCCTTCCCTGCATTAGGTTCATCAGCTGCTATTCAACAGCCGCATTTCCTTCTCTAGAGCCTCCACTTCCCTAGAAATTCCCATATTACAACACTACTCTATGATTCTGTTGTAACTCCCAGCTCAAATGAGCTCTGCTGAGCCAGGACCACAGTCAGAACTGAAAGGAAGACAATTTCTTAGTGGCTGGGAGAAGTTAGAAGGTGAATTTTGTTTCGTTTTCCTCCCAGACCCTTCACATTGGCCTTTTGTACCACAAAGGAGAGCACAGCGCAGAGCTCAAGTGTATCTCATCCTTTACAGGGTCTATCCCATCGTCTCTCCTTGCTCCCATCAGCATCAAAGTGAATGCTGCTTTGCAGCTCCAGTGGAGTGAATGCTGAGGTCTCTGCTCAGTAGGTAAGAGCTGATGAGGGGCAGGCAGGTTTGCTGATGAGCACGCTGATAGGTCTGCTTCATAGAAACACTTCTTAAGCTAATTGTAGAGCTCTGAGGTAATGGTTAATTTCTGCCAAAATAATATCCTCTCTAGCATGGATTTGATGTGATCCACCTTAGTTGTGTCCTACATTGAAGGATATTTTAATGTAGGGTAAAGGAGATGGGAGATGTGCATATTTCTTCCTGAGACTTGGGCTAAGGGACCTGAGCAGTGCTGGTGTCCTCAGCAATATGGAGACAGCGTCTTCATCAGACCTGCTCATCCCAGGCTCAGGGCGGACGCTGCCCTCTCAATGTTACCTCTCCTGGAACAGCACTCGGAGGGGAAAAGGGCATCTGGTGATGCTTTCGCAGGGAGCATTCGAAGATCCTCTCCCATGTGTCGGTCGTGTGAGCTGATGAAAAAGTCTGTAGTTTTCCTATTTCTTTCTAGGAAAGCCCAAATGCCTGAGCTCTTGGTGAAATGGAAGAGACCGTTATGGCCGTGTTCCCATGTCTGTGCTCAGTTCTCCTCCTTTGGCTCTGGATGTGCAAGGGGAGCTCTGCCGAGAAAATCTCTGCTGTTCCTTTTGCACGGAGATTTGGGTTTAAAAAATCATTTCAATTAAGTGGAATAAACCAGATAGGAGAAATCCACGGCCTCCCCTGCCTGCTCTGCCTCCCAAACCTGAGATCATTCTCATCTCAGTGGCTGGGTGGGTATTTTTGCTCCCCATGGTGCAAAATGCATTTTCTCTTCTGCTCGGGCTGACAATGTATTTGCATCTCGTGCTAAACAAGTGAAACAAAGCCCTCTTTGAAGTGCATAAAGCCATTTATTTCAAAGGGGAAGCACGGAGTGTGGCATCTTGGCAGTGCACTTGGCTAGAATTTATCTTGAAACGCTGAGATGTCTTTTGTGTGTTTTTATAATTACATCATTAGCACCTTTAAAGTCCATTTCACTATCTTCAAAATGTTCTGGGTAGAAACTTAGAGCCAGGGAGGTGCATCTGAGTGGATGGAAGAAAATCAAGTGCACTTCACAAGCCAATTTTCTTGACCCATTAGACCAGTGGTAGCACCCAGCCCTTTGGAAGATAGAGCAGTCTGCTTCACCCATGAGCACCATGTGCTTTTCCCGCAGGCTATTTCTTATACATACATAAGGGAAACTCCCTTAAAACAGTCACTTCCTTAACCTTCTTCAAGGCCCTCTGAAGACTCATCTTTGATGCCTGCAGATCCATGCCAGCTGGCAGTGCTGGGCTGTTGCTGAGCAGAGAGTTCTGCTTAATGTGCATAATGCTGCTTGCTTTTCCACTTCCTCCTCCTCCCTCTCTGCGAGTTTGTCTCCTCCACCTGCTGCATCTTGTTCTAATCTGGTTTGTGAGCACTTTGGGGCAGGGACTGTCTGATTTATAGCGTGTCTGCATGGCCCCTAGCACAAGGTAAAAACTATTAATTCACATCGCCCTATACTTAAAGAAAGCTTTATGGGATCAATACAGCTGTGCTATAAATAAATAACACGGCTACAGTGTGGTAACTTCATACTGTACATCACCTGCAAATAGCTCTGTAACCTATTACAGAATGAGACTCATTTCCTCAAAGCTCTGGCTGTAACCAGACCTGGGGTTTAGTTCTCCATTGAGGTATTTGTTGTGCACAGAATCCTAGTCAGAAAGATAGACCAGGCTGGGCACAGTGCTGGCAAAATGGAGTTGATCTTTAAGGGTTCCACAAATGCTAGAAGCAGTAGGGATGCTTCCTCTTCCAATCACAGTAAGACTGGATCACAGTGTATTGAAGAGCTTTCCTTATTTTCTGCTTTGGAGTTGTGGCTCATGTTGAACGCTTTCGTGGTGTCTTTTGGATTAAACATGTTTAGCAGTGATAGTGTAGGAACTGTTTGCTTATTAACAGTGTCGTGCTTTAGAACATAACATGGCTTTCAACTGAAAGAGGGTAGACTTAGATTAGACATTAGGAAGATTTTCTCCCCTGTGAGGGTGCTGAGGTGCTGGCACAGGGTGCCCAGAGAAGCTGTGGCTGCCCCATCCCTGGAAGTGCTCAAGGCCAGGTTGGACACAGGGGCTTGGAGCAACTGCTCTATGGAAGGTGTCCCTGCCCGTGGCAGGGGTTGGAGCTGAAGGAGCTTTAAGCTCCCTTCCAACCCAAAGCATTCTGTGACAAGGTTGCATGAAGCCAGCAATGCCGCATTCTTCCTTGGTGTACAGTAACATGCATGTGCCCTATGAACACTGAGGCTACAGCAGAACTCTTGGCAAGTGGTCAGTCTGGTGGTCAGAGCAGAGGAGCACCCAGGAGCATGAGCTGAGAGGTTTTTGCTGTCACTTGATCACAAGCAGAAGCAGCTATGAGTTGGTGAAGGTACTCATTGTTTGGACACTAAAAGCATTGCTGTAGCAGATCTATGGTTTCAGGCTACTTGTCGTATTGACTGGTACTATGCAGCTGTGACGTGGTATCATTTCATCTCAGGTTATTTCTTGCAGACTGCCAAAGGCTGTCTTAGTGTGACATTATATCTATGTTATTAAACATATGTACCCCGAGACAGTAGCACAAAATGACATCCACTGAGCAGTGAATTCTAAGACAGCCCAGACAAATATGTGAAAGCACAATGCTGTAGAGGTTTTTGCAGCAGTGCTAGAGCCCAGCCCTTGGGCAATGTGCCCCCAGACTGTCACACTTAAACCCAGGAAGTGACAGCACATGCAGTTACACAGATGCATTGCTATGAAGCCAGTAGGTGCTAGAGAGCTGTCTAAGAAGCTTGTTTGAAACGCTCTAAAGAGAAGGCATTTGTCCTTTGCTTTCACTCCCTGGAGAAGTCCCATAAAGCTTTAGCAACGTATGTCTGAGCTTTTAAGCTCTGCCGGAGGCCCTGTGGGAGTTTGTGATTGCTAGACTGATACCTGTTCTCCTGCAGTGCACTGCACCCCGAAGGTGGGTCTGGAAAGCCGGTGGATCTTTGTGCTCTGACTTCCTGCCAGGTGATTTTCATGTGGAAAGCTCTCCTCCCATTCCATCTCACTTAACTCCAGATTCATCCCAATGAGGAAGTAGAAGCACATGCTTGGTTTGATGTTCTACAAGTACAGTCTGATTAAGTGCCTTGGAGAAACCAGCTAGGACCTATTTTCCTGCTGGGACTTCTTTCTTCCAGGGCTTCACAAGCTTCCGGCACAGCTTTGGCATCCAGCCTGAAGAGTCAGGGAGTGCTGCTGAGAGTAACAAAACCACGAGCAGAGCTTTCGAGCTTGCCCTTGCTCTTGATGCTATGCAGCCAGATTTAAAGAAGAAAAAGATGGGGGGAGTCCCTTTGTGTCCTGGCTCCGGGGATTAGGAAAATGCTTTTGCCTCCACGTTGTTTCCTGGAAGGCTGGGAACATCCTGGCAATTGATAATTGATTAATTGATTTTGAGGTGATGTATAAATGATTGACCATTTAAAATCAAGGGGGCATTTATCCTTCAAAGCCACGTTGGACTTGAGCAGCCTGCTCTAGTGGAAGGTGTCCCTGCCCATGGCAGAGTGTTGGAACTGGATGAGCTTTAAGGTCCCTTCCAACCCAAACCAAGCCTTGATTCTCTGAGCAGCGAGTGCTGCTACTCCTTCCACAAGCACCATCCAGGACGGGTCATTCATGTGTTAGTTAAGCGTTCTGCATGCTGCGCAGGATGTGTTGCACATCAGCTGTGACTGAGGATTGTATGGAGCTGTGCATACCGCCTGCATGTGTAATTCATCTTTAATAGCATATTTTGGATTCAAAGTGTGGCTCTCCTTCCCCTTCCCAGGCTACTTTTACATGGCTCAAGTGGCAGAGCTTTCATTATTTCCACTAGATGACCCCATTTTCTGTTCCCTTGTAGACGGTGGAGGAGTGCGGTGGTTACTGTCTACTCAAAGTGCCTAATTAAGAATTGTAGTTCTCGAATTAGTATTTGGAGCAGTTTGTTTCCCTGAGGACTGTCGTGGGGAGAAAATGATTTTAGGAACTTCTTCAGAAGGTGATAAAGCTGTAACAGCATGCCAGCTTTTCAAATCCTTTCCTATAGGTGAAAGCTATTGACAGATAAGCCTTGATTTGTGCTTTATGAAAATGACTGTGTATATAAAGATCAGTGTGATGCAATGAAGTTTGCTGCTGCAGTGGGATCTACTTTCCTTTTAGCTTGTGTATCCCAAGTACAACTGGGTTGTGGATGAATTAATTTCTGTTAAAGATGAGCACACTCTATCCCAGCTGAAGAACACACATTCCATTTCAGCATTAGGAAAATGTGTCGTGAACAAACTCGTGTGCAGAAGAAAAGCACTGTGTGCTGGTAACTTAATGTATTGGTAAAATCCCTCAGAACAAGACTGCTGTGTTTAACAACATTCTTAACAATGGAATAAAGAGGTCATAGTTTACTTGTATTCTCAGTATGGTGCTGGCTGCTTTTCCTTTCACGCTTTGTGGTAACAATTAACTACATATGGGGCTGGAATATCATTCACCAGATGTAACTGTTATTAGGCCATTGTGCATCTTAAGCTGCTGTTTCCAGACTATTTCTGTAGTATGGATTTTGTTAGGCAGCTTCTGCAGCAGTGGAGCTCAGGTGTCTATGTCATATTGAAAGCTGCTGTGAGCTGCCCTCTGAACAACAGAATCCCTGACTGGTCTGGGTTGGAAGGGACCTTAAGGCTCATCCAGTTCCAATCCATGCCACAGGCAGGGACCCCTTCCACTGGAGCAGGGTGCTCCAAGCCCCTGTGTCCAAACTGGCCTTGAACACTGCCAGGGATGGGGCAGCCACAGCTTCTCTGGGTACCCTGTGCCAGCGCCTCAGCACCCTCACAGGGAAGAGCTTCTGCCCAAGAGCTCATCTCAGTCTCCCCTTTGTCATTTTAAAGCAATTCCCCCTTGGCCAGTCAATACATGCCTATGCTGTCTTTTAAGATACGAATTTAGACCTGGAATTACACAGCAGCTCTTGACATTTTTATGTTAAGTTTCCATTTCATTCCACACTCTATTTGTTATCACGCAAACCCCTTTCTTTCTGATCTTTACTTTTCAGATGTTCTGAATGACAGCCCTCTCTTGAAAGCAAATTAGCTCCTCTGTTACGTGCAGGGAGAGTTACATGGAGAACTTTCCTGGATGGAAAGGATTCCCCCTCTGCTGTGCCCTTCTTGGTTGTGCAAACCAAACCGTGTTTCTTCAAACAGAATGGTAACACTTATGCTCCCAGTTCTGCTTACCCCTGGCCCGGGCTTTGTAAATATAAGTGCAGATTATGAATGCATGTGCAGTGTCTGATATTTCTAGGAAGAATACTTTATAACTGAAATCTCTTTTCTCCTGGGGATGAAAGCAAAACGAATTTAAGGATTAAATCACACAGAGGTATAATCCCCAAGGGAAACTTACTTTAGTTATTATGATTATATTACGATGTATGCCTCAGTGCAGCAGAAGCTGTGTGAATACCATTTCAGTGGGGAATAATTTCTAGTCTTACAGCCTATAGTACATTATAATGCATTTCTGGGAGCTTGATGAATCGTAACTGCAATCCGCAGACTTCTTTGCTTTCTTCAGTGATTTTGATACTCCTCACTTTCTCCTAAAAGAGAATGGAGAAGAATATGAGATTCTTAAGATAAAACCTTAGAATAATTTAGTCAGAGACCTTTTAATCATGCATTAATTGCACGTGCCCATATAAACTTCATGGTACACAATGATAGTTTGTGGGAAAGTTCCAGGTTGAACCCTTTCCAAGAGTCTAGTACTGCTTTTATACTGGTGTAAGACCCGAGTGATCAAACAAGGTAGAATTCTATGCCAGTTCTGTGGAAGTCAACTGTGTACCATGTAAGATGTGGGTAAGGAGGGCCTTCTGCCTACAGTAGTTGCACAGCCTTGCATGATATTGCTCACATGGTACATTGAGGCAGCAGATTAACCCCCAGAGCCCACTGTGGACCTGATACCAGGTACAGCAATGTACTGATAGCTGTATTAAGATGTAGTGTGTTGCATCACGTTGGTACCCTGTGAAAAAACCCTAGAACTCAGTAGTAGATTTCTGGGATTTCAAATTCAGGGATTTCCAATGACCTTTATTTGGAAGGTGCCCCTGGAGCCTGTCTGGTGTTGGAAGGAATATGTAGAAAACAAGACCAGCTAAAAGTAAAATGTAAGGATGTGATCACAGTATAGCAAATGCTGAAAGTCACTGGTACAGTAACTGGCAAACCATGCAGGCAGTGCACGCTTGTCTGGTGGTCTTTAAGAGCAGTGTACCAAGGAACAGCTAGATACACTTCCATGTCAGTAGTAAATGAACTCCAGTAGAGAACTGCTATTCGGTTGAGTATTATGTTTCCTGTCTGCATAGGCAGATCCTTATCCTGCTCCACATACCACCTTATTTCACTGTTTGTGTACACCAAACACCACAGTGTTTGTAGATGCTAACACACAGACTAAGTGACTTGACCAAGGTCACGCAGAGTCTCTCCCAGCAGGAGCATGAGCCCAGGTCTCCAAAATCCTTAGGCTGGTGTCCTCACCATTAGATCATCCTTCCCGTGAAGACTGAAAATCCATATCGGTGGCATCATTGCACTGTATGCAGCTTCAGAAGAGCTGCCTCTAGAATACCGTGCTCCTTACAGAGCAGTTCATTACCAGGAAGGTATTGATTGACACATTGGAGGGAGTTCAGAGAAGAGCAACAAAAATAATTAGGGAGTGGAAAGATTGACTGGAGAGATTGATTTATGAGGGAAGATTAAGTGAGATAAATACATATGGCTTGGCTCACCTGCAGCTCAGGAGGGTGCAGAACTCTGCAAATATTTAAAGGGTGCAAACAGTCAGGAGGAAGGATTACCAATACTGGGTCAGGCTGGTTTGTGGTGCCACGGACTGTTGTTGTGCACAGCTTTCTCACGGCATGGCTGGGCCACAGACCCTGCCTCTGAGCATCCTTCAGGGAGCTGTGTTACCGGTGTGGTGGTGCAACAAGGATGCTCCTCTGGGGCCATGGCAGGGACCTGGGAATGTGCAGTGGTTTCACTTAAGTGTCATGGACTCTACTTGTCTTGAATTTGGGGGGGGGATTCCTGACATGGAACAGCAGGATCCAAAGTCAGACTCATACCAAATGTAGGATGCACTGTAGAGGAAGCAGAAGAATTGTGGTGAATATCCCTTGCATCAGCTAATGTCAGTTGTTATGGTAACAGGGATACTTGATTATTATGGAATAGCAGAGCAAGAAGCCAGGTAAAGCTTGTGGAAATTCTTAGTGCATCTGGATTGGATAATCCTAGGTTTGCTCAACCATAGAATGAGTTGGGAAGAAGCTAGCTCAAATCCCACAATAACAGTGAAATCCCGTTTTTCAAGGAGAAAGTGGATTTTGTAATAATAAACCCCGGTGACCCTGGAGCTTTAAGAATTTGAGGTGACATTCACTGACTGCCATCAAACAGTCATGGTCCAGAGCCAGCTGGATGTCACTGCTTATCCAAGACAATTTCCATGTGTCACTCCATGGAAAAAGCAGGCAGGTCTCTTAAGTTGTTGTAGTGGTCCAAGCCACTGCTTTCTGTGACTACATTTCATCACGAGCCCAAGTCTGGAGTCTTTTGGCTTATCCAAAAGGCACCCTGGAGCAGCACAGCTATTTGTGGCTTTTTATCCATTTATGTCTTCTCTCTTTTGTTAAAGAGAAAAGTACCTCAAAACCAGGAATTCCCTTTTGTTTTCCAAGTAGGTGGCCCCCTGCAGTCTGGGAAGAACACCAGAGTCTTAAGGACACTGCTATCAGAGAGCTTTTGTCAAGCTAATTATGTGATAAAAAGGCAAAAGGGACAGATATGTAGAGGTGAATCAGAAAGGAAAGGCAAGCATCAACAAAATGTGGATGGGCAACGACCATCTTGTGGCTCTTCAGAGATTGTGATCTGCCAAAGTCTTAAGTACTGAGAAGTGGTGGGCTATATGGCACATGGTGCACCCTGGAGAGATGCATCCCCCCAGGGCATGCAGAAAGTTCTTGTGTTCCCTTTTGGCTCAGCAGCCACTGGGATCGGAGGAAATCCTGGGCAGTCCTTGTAGCTTTGTTGGCTTTGTGTTAAAGAGTTCTGGAATTTTGCAAGCTCTGGAAGAGGGAATTCCCTCTGCATCTGGAAGAGCCTTTGAAGGCTGTGATGGCAGCATTCTGCCCGTGTGCTGCCGGAGCAAAACACTGGAAAGAGAAGAGGGTCCAAGGTCCAGAGCCCCCTAACAGGAAACTCCAGCCCAGAGTGAAAATGAGGTGACTTGGATGGGAAGAAAAGAAGTCTTTGCTGTAAAGCTTGTCCAAGCATGAGCAAGCAGCAAAAGGCCACAGGTACAGGGACGTTCTCCAGGGATAGGTCCTTAAGTCAGAAACCCTGGGTGGTCATGGACATTTCTGCATTGCAGTTCTTTGCTGGTTTCTTTGCACAATGAAATCCTCAAGCAGACCTTGCCCCTTTCTGAACCTTCCCGGCCTACACTTCTCCAAAGAGCCATTGTCTTCCCTTCCCAGTGCAGGCTCCTGTCAGATCCTTGGGGCATGAGCAGTGCCTGCCCTTGAGAAGCAGTTGGCACAGTAATGAAGGGTGGCTGCTAGCTTGGGGCATGAGCTAGAGCAGGCGTTTTTTGAGCAGTGTCTCCATTTCCAAAGGCTAAGCATGCCCATCTGTGGGTCTGTGACCGGGAAGTCAGCATCGCTCCAACAGAGCTGCATTGCTGCATGCAGCTGGGAGAAAGCCAACACCCAGCTGCCTGTGCAGAACTCGGGTGAGCTTTCCTGACACTTCCCTGCCCTACCTCCTCCTTTGGTGCATGGGAAAGCAAAGCCCCAGCTTGTTCTCCCGTTCCAACTATTGACTTGTGCATTCCCATTTTCTTTTCTTTCCATTGCAGGCTCTGTTTGTAGTTATACAGTCAGGTCTCCACAGAGTAATTTACCGGCAGAATCTCTCCCAGAATCCAGCTTGAAACCAAGCTGTAAAAACAGCTGAGAGTGTAAATAATTCATGCAGACAATATGACTTTTTTATGTAAATTCGGTGCATTAACCCTCTATTATAATGATGGACGACAGATATGGGCGACGTTGCCTTGGTAAGAGCTAATGGATGGCCGCCATAAATTCACTGCACATTTTATTGTGTTGCTGGAAATTGTGCCTTCAGGCAATGCTGTTTACTTTTATGTAAAACTCAGGGTTCCCTAAATATTACAAATATTTTACATCCGACTCCTCAGCGTTGGGGCACAGCACACAAATCAAGCCGGCTTCATCCCACTTGTAATTAAAGGTTTGGGGTTGGGTGGTTTTTTCAGGGACAATTATCTAAAACTATAAAGAGAAAGATTTTTTTCCCCTTTGGATGTTCGGTCGTTGATGTATTAGCAGAACCTTTGAAGAAAGATATTAAATAACTGCAACGTATAACTTTGCATTAGGCTGTGTGTTGTGTGCATGCATAACAGATTTGGAAATAGTGTCTTGTTACTGGGGTTTGTGTTTTTTACCATTTCTTGTGCTCAGTTACACATAAAATATTCCCTTCCCCCCCCCCCCCCATGTGCTTCCCTCTGTAATCCATACCTGTTTTATCAGGGTAATTCTCTGAACCGTGTCCTTGAGGAGTTCTGCCTCTCAGTAAACACAGAAACTTCAGTTCATTCCAGGGAATGTTCAATAAAGAATTCTTCATAACTTCGGTTGCTGTTTTGCACAGACCTGGAGTGAATTGGGAGCTTTTTGCCACACAAAATGGTTTCAGTGAATCAAGTAGAGGGGAAACCATATTTCATTATGGTTTTAAGATATAAGTATACAGTATAATATATTTAATAAGTATACAATTAATTCGCCTTAATCAAACCTTCCATTCAGTCTCATAGTACACTGTAGCTTTGGAAAAAGAAAACAAGATAAAAGCAGTCATGTAGAAAAGGACAGTCCTGCTTCTGACAGTGTGAACTGCATCCCATTTGTAACAAAGGTAGTTACCACTGGGAACAAGAGTGTGTTCATCCCAATGTGTGGCTGCCAAACACCAGTTGGCCAGAGGACCCTAATGACTAGAGCAGTCTCTTGGGAAGCACCTGCATGGGAGCTTGCTGAAAGCTCCATTGGAATTTGTGAGGGAAGTCTTCCAGAGTAGCTCTGATAGAGGCGTGTTCTCTGCCTCCTTCTTTCAGTGGAATGTGCCGTTTCTTGGCGGCTTTGTTTTGATATCTCTATGAAGAAATGCTGCACAAAGTTGAAAATGAGTGATTTCAACTGAACTAGCTCAAGCAGAAATGCATTAGACTTAACAGAAGACCCTAATTTCCTGAGGGGAAGTGGACACTGTGCAGGGGTACACTGTAACAGAGGCAATACACACTGAATAAGAGGAATGCAACAATAATAAAGGCGAATGAAATCAGTCCTGCGGATCATGTGTAGTATTAAGCAAATGGTAACAGTTTAATTGCACATAAGCCTATTTAATGATTGGCTTTATTCTATGTCCTGACTATGCATGCTCCTTTCAACTGTATTTGGAATGTCAGGAGATAGAGTGTGTAAGCTCTAACCAGGGGCATTGACTTCTTTTTCTTGGTCTTTCATAGTGACTGAGATGCCTAAACTTGGACTCTCAGATTTTGCACCTTATTCTTCTGACGTGTTTTACTGCCCTGGAGCCGCTTTGCGACATTCATAGCGGCTTTCACATGCTCTGATGCTTCTTGGGACCAATTCAGTCTTGAACAATAGATGTGTGTGCAGTAGAGCCAGGAAATGTCACACAGGAGATCATGGGCTTATTCCCCAATAACATTTTGATTTGTAAAGTATTCCACTACACAAAACACACACAGGAGACAACATTAAAAAACATTAGAGACCATAGCCGGCAAGACAGAAAGGTGGCTTAAAATACAGATTGGCAGCATGGCCTGGGATATAGGCAGGGCACACTAAATAATCAGAGGGAATGCTGTAGAAAGCGTTTCCAATATTTTACGTTATTCAGCCTTTTAAAAAATCTCTCCTGGGACAGCATTTTGCCTTAAAAAAATAAATAACTATCACCAGTATCCAGACAAATGTGTTTTCCCTATTGTTCCAAATGAATGTCTTTTCTGTAGCTCATACATCCAGGGAAGGCCAGCTTTCTGGTCTTGTTCCTTATCCAGTATGTTTCCATGACACAGACGTGGAGCACTGAGAGGAGGTATAGGGCATAAGTAGGTATAGGTTTGGGTTTTCTCCCCCATCAGTTTGAAGGGCATATTAATGTTCAACAGGATCCCATTCATCTATTCCTTACATAGAGCAGAGTATTCCTGGATCCATGAGTCAGTACCATGCTCTGGTTAATGAGATGCAGAGCATATGGCATTATTCTGTCCAGGTATGCCATTTAAAGGTCAAATGTTCTGAACTTTTGAATATTAATATATGACTGTCACCCTGTCTTGGACAATTTGCTTTTGTGTGATTCCTTGCGAGCGTCAGAAGACTTTGGCAGCACTGGGGGGAACAGCACTTTCCTCCCAGTGCTGCTGTGCCAGCTATGTGATAGTGTGTGTCTCAGAGGTGATAAAAGGAAGATGTCTTTTGAGGTGGAAGGAGAGCTTGAAAGGAGATGGGCTGCCTCATAGCCTTGTAGAATTGTGAAGGGAACACTAGTGATGAATGCAGCCCTGCATCAGTCCAAATACAATACACAATAGATTACTACAGATCAGAGAAGTCCAGATTAGACTTACCTGTGGAAATTAAAGAGTATTTCTTAATAATTTGCTCCAGAAAAGTAATACTCTGATATTCTTCATGGGATATTCATAGAATCATAGAATGGTTTGGGTTGGAAGGGACCTTTTAAGGATCATTTAGTCAAACTCCACTGCTACAGGCAGGAACACCTTTCACTAGACCAGGTTGCTGAAAACCCCATCCAACCTGACCTTGAGCACTTCCAGTGATGGGACATTCACAGTTTCTCTTGGGCAGCTCATTCTAGTGTCAATTCATCCTCATTGTACAAAATTTCCTCCTCAATCCATTCACCTCCATCTGTATTGTTTGGGGTTGCCCCAACTCAGGTACAGGACCCTGCACTTGGCCTCTAAGAGGCTGTTTCATATTAGCTGGTACATCATCAGCTAGAGAATCAGAGTTCAGAGGAGTTCAGGGCAGAATGCTTAGCCCTGAAATCAAGGAACAGAGCTTGAGAGCTACAACTGCCGTTACAGCAGTAGCAGGTGGAAACAAATCCGTGTAGTGGGAAGGTGAGACAAGAAGCTGCAGCAGCGCACCTGAGAGCTGGCAACATGGTGATTTTTGAGCTGGAGCAACACTGGGACAGGGGACAAGTTCCCTGACATCTATCAAACCTAAAAGGTCTGTCCAGCTACAAACTCTACCTAAGCTCTGTCTCTGCCTTCTTTATGCGTATGTGACAGAATCAGGACCTCTTGGAAAGATGCTGGGAGAACAGGATGTCCCTACGTAAACTGTGGGAGAGGCTGCACTTTGGTTAATTTAGGGGTCATTGAAAGAATGACACCCAGACTGGCCCATCCATCTCTCATCTCTAAAGGCAGCACTGTCAGTAGAAAGGTTTTTGCTAGCCCTCTCTTCTCTGTTTAATACATTTAAGTACTGCACTCTGCATATGAAGAATAGGGATGTTATCAGAAAGCATTCAAAAACATATGTTTTAATGAAATGTGTTGACAACTGCTGAAGTAAAGTTTTTGTTAAGTCTCAAGAGTTTAGCCATGACAAGCAGTATTAATGAATTGAATTAATTAAAAAGCATTTCAAGATGAAACAAGGCCTGTTCTATGTAAAATGCTCTATACATTAGACAAGCATTATGGAAATCACTGCTTTGTACTACACTGTAATGCAGCCATTTATAAAAGCTTCTCAAGATCCATGGATAGCAGTAATTTGGGTTTAGCGTGTCTTTGAAATTCATTGAATGCAGCATGTGCTATTTAAAAGCATGAAATCCAGATGGTTCCACTGCCGTCAAAGTTTGTACGGCTTGGGGAGGGAAACGGGAGCTCAGTGTTACTGGAATGAGCGACTGGGCATGGGAACGGGGAGCCGAAGGAGCAGAGGCTGGTGCTGGTGGCTTTAGGGAGCAGGCTCTCAGTAACCCGGGGACCTGAACTAGTCTGAAATGTGGGTCATTTTACCAAGAGACTCCTATCTCTGTTCCTCTGCTTGTCTGCCATGAAGTCCCCTCCTTTATGAACGAGGCTTGTTCTTCAGTACATCTCCTTTTTAGGTTGTTTTTGTGTCCTCTCTAAGAGTAATACCATCAAAGCTGGCACTGCAGAAAAAATGTACTCTACATCAGATATCCCTATAATGGGCAGAGCGGTCATACGAGTGTGTGCCTGTGTAGGACCTTTCTCTCAGTGTGTGATGCTGTTAGTGTGAGCATCTGCCCATGGGCCTAAGAAATGAAACGTAGGAAGGAATGGTGCAGTCCTGCAGGCCACATACACAACACTTACAAGAATATATCTTTAAAATATTAAATATCTTCATAATAAATATGAAGATCTTCATAATGAAGTGTTCTGCATAATGAGAGGATGAAGGGTGAGAGATGAGAAACTGAAAACCAGTGAGATTTCATACATGCATAGTGAACATTCTTTCATTTTATGTGTTTTAGGATTTGGCTTGTAGCAGATTATTTCAAATGGATGCACCTTTATCTGTTTTGGACTATGTGTGGGTCTTAATAAAGGAATAAATAGAAGGAGAACGAGCATCAAAACTGTTGGTAGATTTCAGATGTTGGAATATATTAATACTGACCATTCAATCAAGACTGTGACCACTCTGCAGAAAAGGAAGAATCCTAAATACAAATGATAGGTTCCCCGAGCAATGTAGGCAGGCACTTGGAGGATGGTAAAGTTTACTAAATACTCAGCTACTGCACA
>JAOEHY010001934.1:47709-83814 GCA_025447955.1 Psilopsiagon aurifrons
AAATGATAGGTTCCCCGAGCAATGTAGGCAGGCACTTGGAGGATGGTAAAGTTTACTAAATACTCAGCTACTGCACATGCTTCTAGACATGAATTTGGATTATCAGTTAGCACAAGGGATAATTCATTTTGCCTTATAGTGTGTTAGGCAAAGAGCTGCCAACGCTGCATCCTAAAACGCTTAGGGAGATTCATCCCATGAGCAGGTATGATTCTGCTCTAGAAAAAATGAGAGAGCTTGTTCTGCTACTTCACTAAACCATGAGCAATATGTTTGCACTTGTCACAGTTAACATTTGCATTTAGTATCTGCATGGTGAGAACTTCTAAGCCTGCTTATACCGGCTAAACAGGCACAGGTAGCGTTTGTGTCTGACCAAAAGAAGTCTCTCCCCCTTGGCTAGATGCTGTACTACATGTAGAGCAGTATCTGCCAAAACCAGGTCTAGCATTTTTTATGTCCCTTCAAACTTTTCCTGCTAACTAGAAAGCACCGAAAAGCCTTTCCCATGCAGTCAGGCTATTGCAGGGCTGAAGGAGCCTGGCCTTGATTAACTGCCTAATTCTGCTAAGTCATGCTGGCAGGTGGTACCCGTGAGAGGACACCAGCTGATAACCTCAGAGCAGCCTTCCACTACCTAAAGGAATCTAAAAGAAGTCTGGAGAGAGGCTTTGGACAAGGGTCTGCAGGGACAAGTCAAGGGGAATGGCTTCAACCTGACAGGGGGGAGGTTGAGATGGGATCTTAGGCAGAAGTTGTTCCCTGTGAGGGTGCTGAGGCGCTGGCACAGGGTGCCCAGAGAAGATGGAGGTGTTTTAACCAACTACTTACATAGCCAAATGGTCATCACTGATGTTGCTTAAGCAGCTGATCCGAAAATTATTTGAAGATGCAATGCTCAAGACTTTGAGCTAACTAATTCCATTACCCATAATATCTGCTGGTTTTTAAATGATCACTCTGCATACAGGTGTACGTTTCTTCATTGCTGCTTTTCCACTTAGCAAACAATCTGTTTTGACTGTGATTCAGCTCAGTTGTTTCCTAATCCAATTGTAACAGTATTTTAAAATCCAGACTGTAACTTCCCCTGCACTAACGGGAAAGTAAATAAAAAAGGGGAGGTGGATACCTGGGGGGGAAACAGCAGTATGAAAGGCAGAAAGACGTGGTGATAATGGAATAAGAAATACCACTTGTACCATTTCATTGTGGAGAACAGTCAGCATCTTTAACCCAGCCAAGATCAGCTGTAATCAGAAAGAAGGGGAGAAAACTGGTGTTCATCTTACTGCCAGAACCTCAGGATGGAATTGCAGCAGCCCTGCTGGTCAGACACGATGCTCTGTGTTGTTATCTACTTTTGAAAGTAGCAAAAGAAGTCTTGTCGGGGAGACCTGTTTGCTCTGACTCTTGGGAAGGATGGATAGCTTGGAAACAGGTTTTAAAGCACAAATTGAGGAGCAGTTTTGTAATGCACTTGATTTTCTTTTCCATTCAGTCACAGCTGGGAATAGCATCTGTAGTAGTTAAATGAAAATAAACATTAATCACTTCAAATGATGTAACATACCCAGACTGTGTAACAACAACTGTTTGAATTCTGTTTTGCAAGGAGTGATACAGTTGCAGTTCATCCTGAAGTCCTGGATGGAATCTGTGTCTAATTCCAAGCAAAGTAGTTTTGTATTCTTAGTTCAAGCATACAGTCGAACAGTAATCAGAATTGTGAGAGCATCACTGAACTGCTTACAAGACCCTGTAATTCAATGAGCATTAAAAACCCCTTGTAGTCTTCTCCAAGGAGAAATTGCTGTATATAAGAAGGCAAAAATCTAGGGCACCAGCCAGCCTTGTGTGATTGAGAGAGGGCAAGTGGATTCTCTGGACAGACACTGTCTCATACACATGCAATGTACTACTCCTGAGAAGAGGGAAGTCTGAGCCTTTGCTGAAGTAATGGCAGGGAGGGTCATCTCAAGTGCCTTTCTGATCTTTAACCTCATGAAGTTGCTGTGTGTTTCTTCAAAAGAGCAAATAAGCAGCCTTGCCATTCAGATTGAAGGTAAAGCATGGTAGAGGTACCAGTCCTAAGCAGTCCACAACCTCACAGTAATGCAGCAAAAGGCCCCAAAACAGGGGTGAAGATATTCATCAAATCTGATGAGACTCCTATTAATTAGGGTTGTTAAGTGGTTGTTACACTTTTGTTAGTATTACCAGTTGGAGATTTAACTAACAAACCTAATGGGGCTACTCCTGCAAGATGTTAATTAGATATGGCAATTCCACTTACCCATGCGGCCTCGGCACACAACAATCACACATCAATATTTAATTTAATTACTGATGTTGTGGTGCAAGTCACATCTGATTTAAGAGATAAATATGCTTAATTAATAATGAGATAAAACACAGAGTATGTCACCTTTTGTCATTTGAGCTTTATTAGGTATAGTAAGAAAAGACAAATGTGAAAGTTGGAGAGGCTGTGTCGTGGTACTCTGCATGATCCTTGTCCTTCAAGTTACCTGAGCTGTGTTTTAAGTAAGACAGAGGTGCAAGCGTGCAGGCCACTACTCTACGTAAACATCCAGATGTGTCTTGAGTCATTCATCATTTACTTCCCTTTTTTGCATAATTAAAAAGTGAACATGCATCTTGGATTTATGTCACATCTCTGGAAATCCATTTTATCAGGCTTGATCATAGGATTCTAATTTGTGTTGATGTGGCCTGGTACATAGGCCAGTTGTGCAAGAAACCCTTCTGCAGCAGCATCCTTTGGAAGCCTTTCCATTGGCATTGAATGTTCTCAATTCAGAGCTTCCTACAAGAGGCTGTTGAGAATGGTGTGTGTGATTGTCATGCCACGAGGTAGAGCTGCAAAGGTGCGTGTAGAAAGATTGCTTACTGCTTTGTAAAGAATGGGGGGAGAAGAGGACAGACAGCTAGGCCTTGAGGCTAGTTATGGTGATGAACCGTATTAAAGCAACTCCCAGACAGGACTGGATCCCTATTTCATAAGGGGCTTTGTAACCTGGTCTTAGCCCCAAAGACTTTCATTTAAATACCAAACAAATGAATAAACAGGTCCCATACAACCAGTGCCCCAGATCAGGTGAAATGGAGGGAACTTCTCATATTCACTTTTTTTATGGAGGATCAAAGACTTAGAAGGTCCCCCTCTGTACACAGTGTCCTTTGTAAGCCTGTGCTTCCAGGGGTTCACAAGCTAGCACTAGAAGTGTGTGTGGGTTGGAACTTGCTATGCAAGATCTTTGCCTGGGGGCCATTTGGTTTGATGTGTTTGACACAGTGTTAAGAGCTCCTGAGTTTAACTGCGCCAAACAAAGTTTCCTGGAGGCTGAGATGGGGTTTGGGACTTCCTTGAGGGAAAATTCCCAATTGGCAGAAAATCTATGAAAGCAAAAGCAACTCATGACATTGTAACCCATTGAAGCGTGTGTTGCTCTCAGCTCCAGCTGTAATCATTGCTCCTCTGTTGAAGATAATTCTTCTAGTTTAATATTGAGAGCAGTGTAATGGGAACCCATTGGGCAGTCAAGAATGGTTAGTGAAGGAGACCATTTCATATAGTCTGAGTGTTCCTTTTGGAAACAGAGCCAGCCAACAAATCAGACTGGGAAACCCTTCAGCTCTCCCAGCCTGTTGTAATACCCACTCATCCAAAAGGAAACATATGGGAGCACAAGCTGGGAAACACTAATGCACAAAGCGTAAGTGGAGCAATAGACAGGGAATAATGAAAGTGCCAGTGCTTGCGACGGGGGAGACTCTTCTTCAAAGATGCTAAACCAGAACTGCTCTTTTCCAGCTCCATGGCCCACTATTGTAGATGGTCACCACGGGGGGCACAGTGATCCATCCATTGGTATGGTGGATGCGTTGCAGAGTTTCCAAAGGGTGTGACTGAGGTGTGGAATTCAGCTGAGCTCACACCTTCTGTCAGCCGCCAGAAGTGGGAGAGGCATCCTGGGACCTGTTCCCTCTAATTACACTCCCTGGTCTTGACAAGTAAATGCATCCAGAATCAGGGAATGGGGGATGGAGGAGTCTGTGGAGCCCATAGCTCCACCAGCCAAACCTAACACCAAGGAGTGGTGGATTAGGAACGCTTTCCCCGTGAGACCAGCAGCCTCGATGACTAGCCAAGAAATGTGTGGGAGACAAGGACTAATCCTCTTTGAGAAGAACCTGTAATTTTCCCCCAGGAGAGAAATAGTGCTACAGCTGGAAGGACAGGGTAAGAGCAGCACTGCCTCCAGCTCTGTCTGAGCATGCGAGAAATCTACTACTTGTATGGGAACACTGAAGGCTGAACATCACCATCCTGTAGTAGTGTGTGTTCATCTGAAGAGAGAGTGGAGGAGGTAATAAAATAACTTACAGTGATTTGGCTTTCAGAGAACATGCAACACGAGTTATACCAACACCATGGGTATGCCCTGGGCAGAGACAGACTGTGGTAGTTGTACCAGGAGCAGTAGCTAAAATGAGGTATAGCATAAAATTAAGCTGTTGTAATGAAGTTGCACAATTGGATTATTTAACCTGTTATATGGTGAGCTGTTGTTATTGATATGTGAGGCACAAGAGAGTCCCATTCTATATTCCTACAGTAGACATTAGTTTCTTCTATTTGATTTCTGGGAGTTGCAGCCTAATCCTGAGGTAGCCATGAATGCTCCAGTTTTTTATTGTCATGGGGAGATTCTATCAGTTCTCCTGTGGCAGAACGTGGGCTCTGTGTGGTACAAAGCATACCCATGACCTGTTGGAGACTATTAGAAAACTGGCTGATCCCTCATAGAGCCAAAGGCGTGCCGGAAAGTGTTAATATTCTTTGTCTCTTCATTCCTTTTCTGCCTTCCAAATTCCTACCTGTCCTCACTAGGGAAGAGCTGAGCACAGTCTGGCCCGGGCTGATGATTCCAGCGAGCACATGTAATGCCACTAGCACCTATGTGTGTGAAATCCCCCCTCTGCAGAACACTCTTCAGAATAGGGCCTGGGGCTGTCCCTTACGCTTCAGGCAGCAGCAGCAGCCATTTAGCACCGGCGGTTGTAGTACTTCTCACCTGCCCAGCCTGCCTGACTCTTCCAGGCTTGCTAGTGCCTGTGGGAGATGAACTTGATCCTCCGGTTCTCCTTGCTATCCACATGCTTCCTAGAGACTTGCTTTTGAACTAAAGCCCCTGAATCTGGTCTCGGGAGCATGCCACTGATGATTAGTGATAGCAGTTACTGCACATTAGGATGTACACTCAGATGACATCCAGCAATATGGGCTGAAGCAGATTCAAGATTAAAACAGACACTTGACAAGGCAATAGGAATCATCCTTTCAGTAGAGAACTGTTTCAGTTTAGAGTACCTGCCTGATATCCATCCTCACTCTTCGGTTGATTTATACTTGGACATGTTTCTGAGAAGCTGCAACTTATTTAGAGCCCCTTTCCTGCAAATGAGGAGCTTAAAATTGTTTCTTCCAATGTTCCTCATTTTGCACTTGTCTGTACTAGTAGCTAATGGAGTCGAGTTGTAGAAGTCTCACAGCTGGAAATGACAGTCAGAGCCAGATGTTCACACCCTAGGCCAGACACAGCTGTTTCCCTGTAGCTGGCAAGGGAGGAAGAACAAGTAAATGCAGAGACAGCAAACCTGAAAAAAGTCTAAGGTAATCAGGCTGAATATGCCTGGAGACTTGGGCCATCTGGAAGGTTGCCAGAGGGCTATTTATTTTGATGTCTACACCTGCTGAATGGGAATGCTTTGTGTGAACTCAAAGCTTGAACAGATACTGTCTCTCTCGCTTTTTCAGCACTCCACTCCCTCTAGGCACTGTTGGTTGATGAATTGTGCTCTACAAGCGAGGTTTGGGGGGGAGGTTATAAAAAAACCCTTAAACTTAACGTATTTCCTGGCTCTTGATGAGGGTGGAAGCGAAGTGCTGCAGCACTGGAGGAAAGAAAGGGAGCACAGTGCCATAGACTGCCCTTCGGAGGGTTAAAGTCTGTAAGCAGAGTAATCTGGATGGCTTGTGGAACCAATATTTTTTGCCCCATTTATAGGGAATTGGAAGAAAAACTCCCATAAGCTTTTTACCTACTGTTCTGTGCACATTACACCTTCGTGGGCTTTGTGAAACAGATTTCTCCCCCCTGGTTCAGCCCTTTGGCATACAATCCCCTCCTTACAGTGTATGCCTGCCTTGCTGTCGTCTTGAAAGCTCTTGGGGTTTCTACTCTACAAGAAGTTTTGGTGTTGCTAGTGATGATGTGGTGATGAGCATGCTCCTCCAGTGATGAATGTTTGACTGGGATGATTCCTCAGGACCAAGGCAGGATTTGGGGGCAAACACAACCAAGAGGATCAGAGACAGAACGATCGCTGTTCTAAAGTTGCTTACAGGGTAGTGGTCTCTCAGAAGATGCTGGTTTCTCTGAGTCCTGCTACTGTAAGGAAACAAGACCCATCTCAGAGATGAGACAGCAGCTACCTTATGACATTGCTCCTTAATAGAAGTAATAGAAGAGTAATCTCTTCTGCAATAGTATTCTTTTCTAAGTACACAAAATTCTGTCTTCTCTTGCATTTTATTTTTACCAGTATTTTCCTGGTCATTATTCTGAGGCATTCAGCATCTTTGAGCAATTTTCTTCTCTCACACTCTCCGCAGCCATTAGCCACATAGATTTTGCCATCTCCCCAGCATGTGCTGAGCAGTAACTCCGTTGTAGTTGACATGCAGCATATGCAGCTGCACTGATGATAATTGTGCCCACTGCTGGCAGTACCATTCCTGGTTCTCAGGTGTGCAGCAAACAAGGGATATGTCATGCCATATGACATCATGCTCTGCAGTAAAAGCTGTGCGGAAGGAGGAAGTTGGGGTACGTTCAGAGTGATGGTGTTTGCCTTCCCAATAGCTGTTAGGTGTGCTGGAGCCTTGCTTTCCTGGAAATGACTAAGCATCTTCCTGCCGATGGGATATAATGAATGAATTCCTTGCTTTGCTTTAGTTGTGCCTGCAGCTTTTGCTTTACCTTTTAAACTGTCTTCATCTCAACCCATGGGTTTGCACTCTTTTTCTCTTCTGATTCTCTCCCCCATCCCACTGCAGGGGAGTGAGCGAGCAGCTATGTGGTGCTGAGCTGCCTGCTGAGGTTAAACCACAACATATCCCAAAGGCAATGGTCAATTCAGTGGGTTATCTGAAAATGCAGCCTAGTTCTCCCTCAGTTTCTCTACCTTTGCTGAAGGATACAGTGGATTTTCTAACCTTAATCTGATGGAATATCTGTTTCTTAACATGACCAGGATAGTGGAAAAACTGCTGTGTTAGGCTATGATGCTTTGCCCGAGGAAGAAGATACAGTTTTCCTTTGATTATTTGTTTGGTTTCAATTGGCAGATAGGTGAACTACAGAGAGCGTTTGAGCTGACACCTTCGAAGGACATGAGATTTTAAAACAAATAAAAGGAGATCCACTGTGTGTTATAAGCAATAATCAATAATTAAAAGCCTTGTTAAAGCATTGCTGAAGAGTACTTCAGAAGAAAAGTAGTTATACTGCATTTCATGGTTAATTCAATGTCAATTAGCTGATTGTTAACTTCCCTCCAGCTAAATCTTGTTCAGCACAGAGAAGAGAAATCAAAAGCATTCTAGCTTTAACAAGCCTAGTGTTTCAATCATTCATCTCTGCCCGCAGGCTCAAAATCAATGTCAACAGACGTTTCATTGCAATTTTATCAGCCATTTCTGCGTGTCACTGTTTCTTGGCTGCCCTGATTGTCCCTGAAAACTGTCTCTGGGAGTCGGAATTCATCTTGAGGAGAGAGCAGAACAGGCTGCACTTACTCTTGTCTAGCTCGTTGTTGGGTTTCCTGTCCTCTGGGTAATCACGAGTGCTGGTGTCCACCTGCACTTCCTAAACGGCTCAGTGACCTCCTCTCCTGCAGAAGCGCCCGCAGGAGGATGTCAAATCCGGCGCGGCCCGCGGCAGCACTTCAGCACCGTGGTCAGCGCCTGCGGGCGGCCCTTCAGTACCGCGCACAGCGCTCGTCCTCTTCCTCGGGCAGCAGCCGATGTCAGCGCGGGCAGAAAGAGCTTTAAGGGTGTGAGCAGCCTTAAAGCATAAAGAAACGGAGGGATGTTCTGACATGAAGGTTTTTCCACCTGCATGTGCTTGAATCTGAAGCTGCCAACATCAGGAGGATGTGGAGCTGTTGAAGTGAGGCCAGAGGAGGCCACAAAGATGATCAGGGGGCTGGAGCACCTCTGCTCTACGGTCTCCCCAGGAAAGGCTAAATCATGCTAGCATGCTGCTAATACATTAATGCAGTGAATTAATATGGATTTATAAAGAGGAGAAATCTCTCTTTTCTCAGCTGAGATGTCTTTCTTCTTCATCATCGTATGGTTCATTCTGTTCCCATGCCCCCTTGTTCAGTTTGAAACTGTTGTCATCAAATATCTACTAGCCAAGCAAAAGTGGACCAAGGATAGGATTGACTTACTCATGGCTCAGAAATGTCTTGGCTGTAAAAATCGGTAGGTAAGACAGTCTAAATCTGAAAAGATGAATTATTGCCCCCATCAGGTAGAATGTAGGTGCTTTTAGCGTGTATTGCACTAATACTTTTGAAAGAACTGATCGACTTTGGGGGTCTCTGGCTTTCTGCCTACTCAATTCAGGATTGGAGTGTACTCAGCCCCTGGTGAGAAGAGTGGAGTCACCGTTGTTACCCTTAACACATGAATTGGTTGTTTAGCTGCTACCCTCATTCACCTTGGACAGAATGACTTAGTGAAATGATGTGATCTAAATCTCCTTGCCAAGATTAAAAGAAACTTGGCATTTCTCCAGGCAGCATTTGGTCACTGTTGCTATGGAGGTAAACAGGAGCCAAGTCAACAAAATTGAGGTTGTTTCCCTGGCTCAGAGGTGTTTTCTAACACTGACACATGCCCATGGAGCAGATAGACGTTTTAGAAGTTCATTCATTTTGATAACGGGCAGGTGGCCCACTCTGTTGTTCCAGTTTATGTGATGTCATTGGGGAGGCTATAGAGAGGCAAACTAAAGTACAGGTCAGAACAAGCCCATGCTTTATACCATTTGTGTCTGAAGGGCTGAATTCACAGCTGATCTTGTAACAGTTTCAAACATGTTTGCCTTAATGGATAGCACTGAATTTCTGACTCTGTTCTCCCAATTTTGCTGCAGGTCTGATGATCACTGTTATGATGGTTCTGCTTCAACGGGGCCACTGGTAATACTGATGAGGAGGAAAAGTCTAGTTCAGGTACCTGCTGCTCGCAAAGTCCTCCATCGCAGAGCTGGTTTTCTCTACTTCTTCCTCCTCTTGTTTTGTTTTGTTGGGTTTTTCTTAAGAGAATGAAGCCTTTCACTCCTGTCACAATGAGGTAGAGTGTTGCTGCCTTAATAAATCCTTGCTTTTCTGCTACTGTTCTGTGCAGCCTTTCCTTTGCTTTGGAACATTTTACCTGACCCTCTCTCACCTGTCCTTGTCCTTTCTTCCCGTGTTAGAGGCAGAGATAAGATTGCACCATGAGAATTCCAGAGCATGGAGACTTTGTGGCTTCATAATGCATAGTATGTAAATTCACATACCAGTGTCTGACCCCAGAGTGGAATAATTCAGAATGGGAAATAGGAGAGAGAGGCTTCTGATTGCATTGCTTCATGAAAAATCCTTTGTAAAAGCTGCATGTACTTTACAAGAATTCTGACATTAAAGGTTTAAGCTAAACTGTGCTGCATGATATTAAGGATGAGAGCTAGACCAAAGTTTCTGGCTCTACCCAAGGACATACTCCATTGATAGCAGGTTTCTTTCAGGCTACAGAAAGTCAAGTTCAGGTGTTGCACTGGATCTGCAGTCACACAATACATATGAACCCAGCTACTGGTATTCAGCTCTGCAGTTTGCCTTTACAGTAGGGGGTGGGAGGGTGGTCAGGGAGGAGGACACAGACTGGAGTGAATCAGAGGTTGCCATTTCCTCCTCAGGTTGAAACAAGATGTGTGACATGGCTTCTCCCTCTGAAAACACGAATGCACATTACCAGGGTTGTAGCAGCAATGATAGTGGGACAGGATTGACAGGGAGGGAGCAGATATGACTCATGAGGCAAAGGCAGGGGTAGGGGAAGAATATGACTTGGCCCAATGCAGGTTTTGGTTTTTCTCCTCATGAAACCCTGATAGCCACTAGGTTATTTTACAGACATCCCTTCCCTGGGGCAGTGCTGCACCTGAGCTTGATCCTGTGAGCATGCGGATCAATGGAAAAACCATTCCTTTGGATTTTCTCGTCGTTGCTTTCCAGTGAGCATCTCAGTTAAACTGTGTCTGCATGTTCTTGGTCAGGAGATGCTTCTGGTGTTTATAGAGCTGTGCAGAACCTAGCAGGGTGGCAGCCAGGCCTACAAGCATCACCAGAATACCAGTGAACTTACCCAAGCTTCACTGTCAGTTCCATTTCTCCTTTTTTCTCTCCGAAACAGCTAAAATCAAGGCTTTTTTCAAGAGCTTATGCTAAGAAAAAGGTCAAAAATCCAACAGTGCAAAAAAATGAAAACCAAACGACTCCTAAATGCAAAAAATGCTTGTCCTCAGGGAGATACCAATCTTGCTGCCATCAGGGGAACCGGCAGTTTGCCCTGAACTTGATACTACACCGACCTCTGGGGGCACAGAACCCTATCTGCCTGCAGATATAGTGAAAGGAGTATTTGTTTTCCTGGTACAAGCTTCTAAAAAGAAAGAACCAGTCCCCTGTGGAAATACGTTCATGTGAGCTGACAAGAGCCATCCTCTCTTTTCAGGTTTGAAGAAGTGGTGCTTTCAGTGCAGGGAGGTGATTCTTGCCTCCCAGGATCTCTTTCTCTCGGGACTGCAGAAACAACAGGCAACGTCTTTTTAGCCTCAGTTGGCTGAGGATAAAGAAAATTAAACACTCTGGGGAAAAATCAGGGAGGGAACAAAAAAAGGGAGAAAAAAAAGAGCTTCATTTGAAAAAAAAAAGCTGAAACTTTTTAGAATAAAATAATATTCTCCTATTTAGATTTTCCAATTTCAGGGACTTTTGAGCTCTGAAAAAAGTGCTTTTTCCTATTCAGAAAATTGCCTTCACTTTCCTGCAATGAACAGAGTTCTGTTTCTAATGATGGAAGAAGTTGAGTGTAGCTGCTGAGTAGCTGGAGTGGGGCTCCGGCTATCAATGCGTCACGAGCTCGATGTGATTTGAGATGCAGTTTGCTTTTCTCTATCTCAGATCTCGGGGCTCGACCACAAACTGTACATGACACAACGAAATTAATATTTAAAAATAATTACTTGCTGCCTGAAGGTAAACAGGGAAAGGGTAAATAATTGATAGCACTGGGACTGCCACGCTGGAAGTCTGCTGAGCGTTTATGATGTGCTGGGAAGGTTCAAAGGGATTGCTCGTCTGCTGCCTCTGAAGGAGGGGTTTTGCTAATCAGTCCAGGGCTTGTTTTGTCAGCCAGCAATGGTTGCAGAGTTTGAAGCGCTAGAATAGGATGCCAGCTTAATTTAGGCGAATCTCTAACTTAATTTGCTAACTTTTCCTTCCAAGATTTGCATTGTAAATGATAAGGTGATTTTCATATATATAGTGTTTTTTTCTTTATCCCATCAACATCTAAAGGGAAATTTCATGTAGTGTTCTGCCAAGAATGCAGAGTAACTTGCGTTTGAGGAGTGCTTGCATAACGTGCCACCCTGTGACAGTACCTGTCTGCAGAGCTTGCTGATGCCCTGACACTTGGCAGCTATTCGCATGGCAGTGGTACGTATCCCTCTTACAGCCCAACATCCGAATAACCCGCATTCAGAGTGGCAGATGACCGTAAAGAAAGGGCAGTGATTTCAGATTTGTTTGCCCACCACCATCCCAGTCAGAAAACTTCTTGTGCTGATTATTGCATTGAAGCAGAGGAGGGTCAGAATTCGTGGCTCCACACAGGATTTGACAGTTTTCTGGTGTTAAAGCAAAGGATAAGAAGATCCTCTGGCAGCAGACGTGGAGAGTCTACAGCAGGAGATCTACAGTGTATTTAAATAAGGTGCCATACACACCCATGGGGCAGAGATTGTTAGATAAAACTTCTTAAAGGAGAAGAAAACCTGAGCAGATTGTGGGATCTATCAGCAGTGCCAGCTGATGAGTGATTCCCAGTGTGATTTGCAATGCCTGTTTTACTTAGCATTAGAACAGGGATTCTTGTCTTTTTGCCCAGTCAGACCTTCGTAATGGCAGCTACTTTAACCCCTAGCTCTGCATCTCACTTGACTTTCATTGCTTGAAAAAGCAATCTAAGCTCTCATTTGGATTTTACAAGAATATGATCAAATACCATACTAAGGTTTGCAGGCGTGAGTGTCGTCTGAAGGCACAGTAGTTCTCACACTCTATTGAGCAGCAGTAAGGCCTTAAGTAGAATCCCTGAGACTGTTTTTCCAGCTGATGTGCATGTGGAAGTGAGCAGTAAGAATGACTGAATAGAAAACGTGATGTGCAAAGAGAGACAGACTAAAGTATGTTCTGTTCAGTCCACAGAAGACAAATGGGAAATGGTAGAGCAGCCATTACATATGTAAAATGTTGCAGCAAAGAGGAGGGAGTACCTGGTTCTCCCATATGTTTCTTATAATGGCTTAAACTGGGCTCTAGAGGGGGAAGAAAGGGAAATGCTTCTGATGGTAGAGATAGGTCACAGTCAGAGCAGATTGCTGGCGGGGGCTGTGGGGTCTCTGTCACTGGGGATTAACAACATGTCAAACAAATACTGTCTGTAAGGGATGATTTTCAGAGTACCGCAGTCTATCCTCCAGACCTGGCAGTCCAGGGCTAAATAATAGAGACACAAAGAAGCTGAGCGCTGAGTCTTGAGCAGGATGCGTGCGCCTGTGTATATTGGCTCCAAGCTCAATGTTTGTGTGAAACATAAACACATTTGAGGGTGCTGAGGCGCTGGCACAGGGTGCCCAGAGAAGCTGTGGCTGCCCCATCCCTGGCAGTGTTCAAGGCCAGGCTGGAGGGGCCATAGAGCAGCCTGCTCTAGTGGAAGGTGTCCCTGGACGAGCTTAGAGGTCCCTTCCAACCAAACCAGTCTGGAATTCTATGCTATTAAGGGAAAGGAGGTTGCCAGTTTTCATGTCTTATAACTCCTATTGCAGCATTTGGCTGTTCCTGTGTGTCCTAGCTACACAGGTCCATCCTTACCACAGAATCCCTTTTCTCACTGATAGAAATAATGCTATTTCTTGTCCTCCTGATTTCAGAGGAAGGCCTAAACGTGCGGTTGGTTGCAGGCAAGAGGCTCAGAAAGCAGAAGGCAGCCCATCTCTTTCATTGTATCACTGCTGGGGCAGGGAACTCCTCCTTTTGCATGGTAGGGGTTCCCATTGCAAGAAAAGGCAAAACAAAAGAAGAGGCAAAAAAGAGAAGAGTACTCTGAACTCCGTTCCAGCATTCAGGTCACCACCCTTCTCCTTTCTTCCCCACACCCAGGACCACACACTTGCACTCGCACCTCCAGGCATGCCTGTCTGCCTGCCAGCACAGCGGAGGTTACCGATCGCATCGCACTTCTGCTTATCTTTCAAAGGGAAATGTCCTAAAAGAAACCCCAAGAGCTCGGTGGTGCAACCCCAGGCCCTGCCACGCAGCTGTGCCCAGGCTGGGGAATGAAGCATCTGAGGCTGCAAGAAACGAGTTCTTGTTGCAAAGGTGGCCAATGGGTTTTATAGGAAGAAGCAGCAAAAGGTGAGTCAAAGGGTTTAATGCTTCAAGGCAGTGTGAAGCACTGAAGCAGACTGAGGCATCTCTGGCCAGTACAGGCATCACAGGGGGAAGTTAATTTGCCTGATCTTTCTCTGGAAGGGTTTTTTTATGTTGTTTCATGGGCCTCCGCTGCATTACCAGCTCGAGGAACAGGGAAAGGAGAATTCCTTCTTGAGCACTGATGTGAACAAGCACAGGACAGAGCCAGCATCGCATTTCAGTGTCTGCTGCCCTCTCTGAGAGCTTGCTGCTCCGAGTGGGATGTCGGGGTTTAGCTTATTCCTCTTTTCTGTTTGGTGTCTCTAGAAGAAAGTAGCCACCACGGTGTTGAGAACTGCTGCTGAGCCAAACCAGAGGTTCAGTCTGTGTTCCAAACACCCGTAACACATCTGACAGACAAGGGTTGGCAGGTACTGAACAAGCTAAAGCTTCCCCAGGTGCCAGGATGCAGTTTACACTTATTTCATGACACGTTTTACCTCCCACATGGGCAGTACCCCCCCATTAAGAGCCATAGCCCGCTGTAGCTCTAGCTTATGGAATACTCGAAGTGCAAATAGAGCCACTAGGAATGGGACAAGAGGTTACTGCCTCAAAGGGATGTTTTCTTCTTCTGTTTTGCAGCAATGAGGAGTAATTCTCTGAACTGGGCACTTAGTACTGGACATGACTGATCCTTTATCAGTAAGACCCCATCTGATCAATCTGCCACATGGTGAAGGAAGAGCCTGGAAGGATTCCTTTATTCTAAAGTGGGTCTGGAACACAGGGACACTTTCATCAGCTGCTGAGATCCTTTCAATCTGAAGTAGTAAGGGGATGTCCTTGTTCTCCAGCTCATAAATACAGGTATTTAAAATGCAGTCTTTTCTAGGAACTCACTCTCAACGCTGTATTGAAGAAGGCCTCTTATAAAGGATGTGCTCACTCATGGTCTGGATTACAGACACAGAAGGAATTATGCTGTTTAAAAAGAAAAAGGAAAATCCTGGGAATAGCTGCTGGGCTACTTTGGTTTGTCTTTAACAGGGAATAAATTGGCATTTCGACAAACAGGGAATGGTATCGTTAATGGGAATTTTGTTTGACTAGGAGATTCTGCCAGGGTTGTAATTTGGTGTATTATGAGATTAGTCCTCTAGAAAGGACAGGAGTGGAAATAGCCACTGGGCATTGATTGAATCAAAAACTCAAAGTATCACCTTGAAGAGAACTTGCCTTGAAAACACTGAGGCTTTTGGAGGTGGATGCCAGAAGCTGTGAAGCCAGCCATCCTAGTTCAGCTTCCCAGAGAACGCAGTAATACATGCAGTAAAGAGCTTCTGGTAGTGAAATACCCACTTGTGAACTGTTCATGGGTGTAAGAAAAATGGATCTGAGGTCTTGCCACCTGAGTTCCCTTCCTCTCCATCAGTAGGTTATCAGCATGAAAACAGGAAATGAATTGGACACCATTAATAAAACATGAAGCCTTCGTGTTCAGGCTCTGTGCTCTGTCGTTCAAGTGTAGAAGACACTGTATGAAGGAAACAGGGGAGTCAAATCCACAAGTTCATTTTACTCTTTAACTGCAGAGCAAACTTTGGCTCAGACTTGGAACTAAACCTCTCTTTTCTACCCCTGAGTGGATTGAAAAGCGTTTAAACCCTGATACAGAAATCCTGAAGGGTCAATACTGAACTGTGAGTGGTCTTTGAGGACATAAAAGATTTTCCTAATAGATTTCACCAGTGATTCAAGATTGCCAATACCAGCTTTTACTCACGTGTGTCTTTCACTGGGGGGTAGATTTTTAAGACCTTGGTTTTGTGCAGTTGCTGTTGGAGCTGTTTACATGGCACAGTTGCTTTTCACTGTGATAGATGCCTCTTTTTGCCAGTTGCTTCTGTTTGTGATTTTAGGAATGTCCCAAGATACATACCTTGAGCTACTTTTGCCACAGGGGAATGTATATTCCCCTGTCTCATAATGATGGTTCCTCTAAAGAAGAAAGGATTAGCCTCAAAGAATAGAGGTCTATATGAAGTAGACTGAAAGCCCCCCCCCAGCACCATCCCCCTTTCTGTCTGTACGTTAAAATCGTCCCATGAAAGCTTATGGTCACGGCAGTATGCAGCCCAAGGATGAGAACTCACAAACCTGTTATGAAGAAGTCATGGGAACAAAAGCAGAAGACCCGGTTCAGCCAGACAAAGCTATAATAAAGGCTTGGTTTGCTCTATGGGGGAGTTTAATTGCTAAATACTTAGCATAGGTGAATCATAAGGAGCCTAACCATAGGAAGAGGTTAACCACAGTTATAGGAAAGATTCATCTGAGGCTACAAGAAACAAGTTCTTGGTGGGAAGAAACCAGAAGACTCTCCCCAGCTGTGGACAGGGCTACTTCTGAAACCGGTCTAGTGGAGAGTCCAAAGCAGGAATTCTTCTCCTGACCTTGGTCTAGTGGAAAGTGTCCCTTTGGGGAAACCAGTCTGGAATTCTGTGATACTTTGACCTTAGATAATTCCTTAGGAAATAGCCAAGTACAAGGTCAGGTGGAAAGATAAGATGTTTATTGCTAGTGGGAATTTTTGTCGGGTTTTTGTGGCTGGAACCACCAGTTCATCTCCCATGGGAGACAGTGCTTCACTGTAAGGTCTACCACAAGGGCAACCTGGGGATTAGGAGGACTTCCTGGTTTTTTACCAAGTTGATGCATTCTTGGTGATAAATGAATGTGGAAGCACTGCTTCCTGGGTCCTGCCAGGAGCTCTGATCTGATAGAGACTATAGGCCTTTGTTTCTGTTTAGTCTCCTTGCAAAGAACCTGTTTGTGAGATGTGCCTCTTGCTTAACTCCCAAAATGCAGAAGTAAAAGCTCAAAGCGGGTGGGAAGCCTGGACAGTGAGAGAATCCCCGTTCGGCCACGTTACAAATTCGGTGTTAGAGTTCAACTCAATTAAACCTAATTTTCTTGGCTGCCACGGAGAAGTTTGAGGATAGGAAATTGGATTTGACTCATGACGATACAAAGGGGCATTTTGGTAAATGTGCATTTCCAGCCAAAATCATTAGTGCAGGTAACAGAGACGGGTCTTGTTTTCATTGACGTTTATGGTACCGTTTGGTTTACTTCTTTCTGCTGTCTGGCTCCGTCCATAGCAAGCACAGCCAAGCTCTATTTCTCAACTGTTTGAAGTTGCTCAGTCTCATGAGAGAGATGCCAGACAGTGCATTGGATGATAATCAAAGTATTAGTGAGGTTAATTCTAATTGCACAGAAGGATCTATGTTAACGTTTCTGTTTTAACACCTTTTTGGTACTTGGGGTTTAAGTCACATGAGTTGCTTTTCTGCACGATTTCATTCCTGTTGTTGGAATGTCTAAGTGTGAAATACTGAAATTACTTTACACCCAGTTCAAATGCCAAAGAACTTCTAATCCTTTGGTTGTGTTAGAGTATTTTGGGAAGTATTCTGAGCCCTCAGAATGGTAACCTGATAAAGAAACCCAAACCATTGAAGCTGTTCTTCTCATAGTATCCCAGGCTGGTTTGTGTTGAAAGGGACCTTAAATTTCATCCAGTTCCAACCCCCTGCCATGGGCAGAGGCACCTTCCGCTATCACAGGGCAGAGGTTCTGCCTAAGTTCTCATCTAAATCTGCCTTCTTCCAGTTTTCCCTCAGAAGGATTTGTCTGAAAATGCTGTTTCCAGTGTTCTCATCCAGCTCTAGCCAGTACTTAACCATGGGCCATGGCAGCACCCGAAACCACCCAAGATGCTCAGGATAGTCCCTGGGGGTGCTGCACACAGCGTGGGTGCTGGAAGCCGCAAAGCAGCCCCACTCCAGAGCTGGGAGCACGTGCAGGGGCTGCACAGCCCAAAGGCTTAGGGTTGGGTAGGGATCCATAGCAAGGAAGGAAAGGCAGTGAATGGGCCCGTTCTCTCTGTTGGTCACGGGTGTGCTTCTTAGCACTGATTTGTGTGGCTTCCATCTGAGCAGTCTTGTATTCTGGGGAGATACAGCACCTTGTAAATGAAAGAAACAGATGAAAATGCTGGAGACTGAGAAACACTGCTCTGAAAAACCTCTTTTAGATAAATCCTTCCTATTCAGGAGCCACCTTCTGTTTGCATTTTGAGGTTATTGGGAATATAAACAGGAAAATTCTGAGACTAGTGCAGAAGAATGCAGCTGAAGCCTTGCTGTTTGGGCTCAGCTGAGTGGACCTCTGAGTGACCATGGTCAGTTGAGTGAATGATAGAATCACAGGATACCAGGTTGGAAGTCTAACTGGATGTGTTCATGGGCCTGGGTGCCTTAATATGATTGAGGGGATGTGGAACTGAGCGTTGTTCAGTAAGAGCAGGAGTCACTTAACTTAGATTAAAATACAACAGCCCCTGGAGCTGGCTGCAAAGACATTTATCCTGGAAAAGGAGATAGTTGGGAATAGCCTCCATTACCCCTTCAGAGTGGTGCTAAAATAACACATCTCTGTTCTTTTTGAAATATTAGTATGCTAAATGTCCAGACTATTCTTGCTGAAAATGATGCCTCTGATGCATTACCTGTGCCCACTTATTTTCCAGGTAGGGGTATGAGGTACCTGGAGCTATTTGGAAACCAGTAGCAGATGACTAACCAGCATCTGGGAAAGACCACTCGGCCCTGCCAAGGGGTCTGAGCCAAGCTGTTTAGCTGCAGTCATTCGTTACAGCTCTCCTGCTAATACTACACCTGGTTCCCTTGGACCGGTGAGTAGGCTTTCAGCCTCTCCCAGCCAGGAGCCTGATCTGTGCCACTCATTTTTTATAGGGTTCCTTTTGTATCCAGCCTCAACTTTTCCTTCCCTAGCTCCAGGTCAGTGCTTCTGCTGGTGTCTCCTGCCCCTCCCTCTCCTCATCCTGCTGCTCATCTACATTAACTGCAAGGTAATTACAGACTGAGCCTGTCCCCTGAGCCTTTGTTTCTCCAGACTATGGCTTAAACCCTTTCCTCCTGCAACAAACCCTTCTGAGATCCTCAGGTTTGGTCCTTTTGGGGCTGCTCTTGCTGTTACATCTGGTTCTCAGCACAAGGTTCTTTGATCTTATAATGTTGTAATGGCAGGAGACCCTGGTTAAGCAAAAACAGAACTGGCCTCCTTCCCTCCCTCCCTCTGGGGGTTGCAGGTTATTAACTGAGCTTTGCTCAGCCGAGCAACATGGAACCATCAGGTCTCTGCCCGCATTCCTGTCTTGCAGCTTCAAAGTTCTCTTACTATTTAAAAAAGCAGGAACAAGGCAGCTTATGTGGTCCCAGCAGATCCTCGTCCTGGCATGGCTGCTGATCTTTTGAAGTTAGAGGCTCCCAAAATCCTGCTGTCCATGTCTATTCCCCCAAGAGGAACAGGTCTGGAAACTACATCCTCTGTGGGGTCAGTCTGCACCCCACTGCTGGCTTGACAAAGCCAGCCCCAAGGGGCAAGCAGCCCCTGACACCCCTGGCCCATCAGGGAATCCTTGCTGTGAGCCCTGATCCCTGCCTGCTTGCCAGCCTCAACCCCTGCTTTGCCCTATGAGACTTCTTTGTTTCGTGTTACCTGTTTAAGTTCATTATGCAGCATTATATCAACTCGCTTATTGTGATAGAAATTCATTCTGTCCTTGCAAAATCAGTGTCTCGAGTGAAGAAGTCTTTTGCACTTGTTTGGCACGGCCTCCTTTTAAAGCCCCTGTTACACAGCAGTTGTTAGACCTTATTCCCAGTGTTAAATACTCCTCACTGTTGTGTGTAGCTGATACCAGGTCAAATGCTTCACAGTTTCTTGCTTCTCCCTTTCCTGGTCATCCTGAAAAGCAGCAAAGTTGCTTCATGTGCTCACTGCTGGGAATCCTGCCAGAGCTTCCTCCCCATCCTATGCTCTCCTTTCTGGTATGTGGACTACTCTTCAAGCTACACTGAGAACAGGCACCAGATCTGTGTCACCTTTCAGCCCTGTAGCAGGGACAGGCAGCAATATCGGAGCCAGGAGTTTGGTGCTTTAGAACCAGGTCGGTTGGTTTGGGATCTTTCCATTTGAAGGCCTCTGGCACATTAAGAGCCCTCCCCTGAGTTTTTCATCCTCTTTCAAGCTGCTGTAATAAACCTCTTTTTCAGTTGGCTCAGCTAGCAGTCTGTGGTAGGTCTCTTGCACTGCGTACATGCGTGCCCTGAGACATTGACTGAGCATCACCCAAACTCAGCTCATGCTCGCACTGCACAGGAGCTGCTGGCCTGCAGCATGCTCTGGAGTTGAGTGGATCTGACAGCAGCATCTGAATGACCAAAAGCTTTGTGTCACATATGCAACCTGCCATGCACCCTGCTCTGCTCTGTGCAGCACCTGCCATTTGTCTCCAGCAAAGCAGGCTGCAGTAGGGCTTGGGAGTGCATTTTATGTTGTGCACAGCATAGACTGGGTGCAGTCCAAGTCTTCTACAGCTGTAGAAGAGAAGGAAGTACAAGAGGCTACATCTCCCTGAGCAACAGCACCACTTACAGCCTGGGGCTGGAGCCACAGAGCAGCAGCCTGCCAGCACCAGGGAGGAGGCTGGTATCTGCTTTTCTGTGTGCCTCAGGATTAGTCCAGTGCAGTTGAGCTTGTCCAGTGGCATCTGTGACCTGCACCAGCCTGTGCTGACGATGGTCTCTGCTCAATTGCTCTTCTGGTCTGGGGGTGCCTGGGGCATTCAGCTCAGGAGGGTGCCTGTGCCCTGGGTGGAGGCTGCAGAGTGGAGCGGAGCGATAATTTGAGATACAGCTTAAAAACCCCTCCTTGGAAAGCTTCTGCCTGCTGCGACAAAGAAGGTGCCTAACAAAGAGCAGGGAACCATGCTGGTGTCTCGGTTTGCCTTAGTCTGTGACAGTGGCCTGCCAGGCAGTTACCAGGGCACCGTTTGAGGGTCAGAATTCAGCCTCTTGCAGACAATCCCAGCAGCAGAAAGTATCTGAAGAATCCCACAGCCTCACACCCAACTTTCAAGGCCAGCTTTTCTCCCAGCATACACAACCCTGCCCAGGAGGCTAGCAGGGCTGCATTATCTGGAGTTGGAATCTGGACATGAGGAGGCAGGTGCTGGAGAAAACAGGCAAGCACATGAGCAGTCAAAGGCAAGAGCGTTTCAGGTCTGCACACTCAGCATATTGCATCCCATCCAAGCAGAGCTGGGATGTTGAAGAAGGAAGATGGGGAGCAGCTGGGGATGCGTTGCAGGAATCTGCCAGGCTGAGCACCAGCAGTAAGGCAGTATCAGTGCTCTGGCAGGCAGGGGAATGGCTTAAGATGAGATTGGAGGATGAAGAGGAAAATTAGAGTGGAAAAAACAAAATCTGTTGGGCTGCCATTGCTTAGGGCTTTGATGAGAGACCCTCTGGACCCTCAGTGTGTTTGCACCGTTGCTGGAGACACACGAGCCTCAACAAAGGAGGCTGATTGCAGGACAGGGTGTTCAGGGCAGTCCCTCACCAGGGCAAAGGCTCCTCATGGGTCCCCATGTCCTCAGTGGGCTCAGAGTGGCCACCACAGCAGCCCCACTCCTATGCCTGGGAGAGGACAAACCAAACCCAAGCGCTATGGAGCGTGCCGCCAGGCAGCAGGGGCTGCAGCCAACACAGGCGGGTGCTCCAAGGGGGGAGCACCCCACAGCAGACAGGGTGTCCCTGTGGGGTGCCCGCAGAGCTGGGGTTGACACCCTGTTGGGCCTTTCCTTTATGTGATTATGAATCCTCCAGATGGAGTTCTGGCACAGAAAGTCTTGATGCAATATACATGGAGGGTTTAAGGGCTGCCCTGCTCCGGGAAGGGGCTCAGGCTATGGTTAAGTCAGCATCAGGTTAGCAGCAGAAGAGTGCTGGGAAGCACTGCCAACACAAAGCTCTTAATAGTCTTTCAGTGTCTGCAAGGCCTTAAAATCAATCAAAGGATTAATGAAGCAAAGCTGGTTTTATGATGCATGATCCAGCTTTGCACAATTGGATCTAACTTCGCTTAGGCCCTTTTTGTGGCTGGGCTTGCTGGTGTGCTGCCTGCAGCCCAGCAGCCTGAGGAGGAGCGGGGCTCCCACCACTGCCATGGGAGGGATGCCAAGGAGCACAGCTCAGCACTGCTTATGCAAGCCAGTCACTTTCCTCCCACTGCTGTCTTAATTTAGGATTTCTCCTTGCAGAAGCTCTCTGGAGTCAGCCACTGACCCCTTCTCACCAGCTTTGTGTGGCTTCTGTGACATCTTCTGCCAAGGAACAGGTATTTGTTGTGTTTTCCCTTTTCTCTTACTGTAGTGGCTCCTGGATGTGGGTGCTCAGATCTGAGCTGGAGCCCGGGAGCAGATACACCCTTCTGCTATATGCACCAGTGAGCCTCGTCCTCAGAGGACCAGCTTTGGGATGTCACCAGTGAGGGAGATGACAAGTCTTCCTTAAACACACACTCTGTCTCCTGGCATTTTCATTTAGAATTCATTTAACAGGGATGACAACAGGAGCAATCCACCTATCTGACACCAGGCAACATCCCTGTTCCAGACCACATGTAGGAGTGTTTAGCCTTTGCCCAAGCAGTTTGCTTTCTCTCAGGCTGAAAGTTACTCCTAGTGACAGTGTGTGCATGAGAGCTCTGTCAGGTCCCTGATCCTGTCTGAATTACCCTAAACACGCACAGCGCAGGCGGACCTGGCTGTTTCCATTATACCTGCTAAGCAGTCACAGTGCCAAAGTGATGTGAGGAATAATGAATTCTCCCCTCCAGAACCAAGAAGTCTCTGTTTTCTGGCAAAATTCTCCTCTGTCCCACTTTTTTCCAGGCTCACTTCACACTCTGTGGCCAGGTTGGTCCAGTCCAGCGATGCAGAGGTTGTGATGAGACATAACACAAAGTGATACCTGGCTGCTGGATTACCCCGCTCTCTGGTATCTGCGTTGACTCAAGAGCCTCACAGCTTTAGGCCTGTCAGCCACCAGGAGTGCAGCTATGCAAATCTGCTGCAAGAAAATGAGGTCTATAAATAAGAGACACCTTGGGCCTCCACGTCGGTGCAAGGTAATGCATTGTCTTGTTTGAAATATATCTGGTTCTATTTCATGCTTCTGCATGGAAGTTACAAGGGAAGACAAGTACCCAGGACAAAATCCAACCTTCACTCACCTTCTGACCTAAAAAAAGGAGAGCAGGGGGAATGTTTCTTGGCTGAAACTGGAACTGGTCTGCCAGGAAGCCAGCCCTTGGATTCCACTCTGTGCTAAGGGGTGCTGTAAGAAGCACTTCTGCTTCTTCTACCTTCTTTGCTGTGCTTGCCTCCTTCGCTTCTTTAAAAGCTTATTTATAGTGTTTGCCCAGCAAGGGGCTACTTTAGGTGTTAATGCTAACCAACAAACAAAAAGGTTTGTTAAAAGCCAAACTAGTCCTAAATTGTACTGCCTTTAAACCTTCCTAAACTGAATGTATTGGTTCTTGGGGGGCATCTCTCTCCTGATCACTGCTTTGGGTAGCCCAGTATTCTTGCGAACAGAGGTCACAGAAATCAGGTGAAATGATTTAGTTCTCTTTCTTTCCTCATTGTTGAAGCATTTATACACCTGGAAAATATTCAAAACTGTGCAAAAAGACTGATGAAGGGTATAGAACAGCATCCATAGGAGGCAGAGCTCCATCGGCCGTGATTCCTCAGCACGGAAAGAGGTGACTGCAAGACAAAATGATAGCAGTCTCTGCAGTCGTGAGCAGCGTGAAGAAATCACCCAGTGGTGATTTGCTTACTGGCTCTGGTTCTTCAAACAGAAGAAGGTGGCTCTTTGCACGGTGTGTCATTAATCTGCAGGAGTCTTTGCTGCCAAATGTGGGATGCTGAAGGTTTACATAAATTGAACAAAAATGAATAATAAACTGGACAAAGTCATGGAAGGGAAAAAAGAAACCTACCAGCTATTGAATACCAAACCTCACTTCTGTCGTGGGAGATCTCTGCACGCTGTCTGCTCTGGGACGGTGTTCTGGAGAGGCATTGCTGCAAGCTTTGTGCTGTTCTGACAGTCACCTCCATTGCCGGACAGGGTATCATTGCTTTGACCTCCTATAGGCATTTGATGTTACATTCCTGTGCCTCTCCTCTCCCAGGATTTCCACCCCCATCACCTTTTTCTAAACCTCACAGATTTAGTGTCACAATTAAGTTCTGCACTGAATATATTTTTGCTTTGAGAAGCGTCCAAACAATTCTTTGTGAAAGCGCCTTCTGGCTGCCTGTACAGCATTCTGAACAGGACAAGCCTTTAGAGAGGCTGGCAAGTCACATAAATAGTAAATAGATGGTTCTGAGACCTGAAGTTTCCCTGGGAAGCCTGAATCTCTAGTTCAGTAACAGCTTGGTTATCAAACAGATGATTTACATCTTATTAGGTATTTCCATCTGTTGATAGAAAAACGCTCTATTGCATAATCTCTCTTTTGCTCCTGATTCAGTTCTCACCATTGCCACAAGTGCCTTTGGGCCCCTGGACCAGCCTGTTCAGATAATGAGCTCGGAGCCAGTGGCACCTTGGGGTGCTCAGCCTGGGCCTTGGCAGAGCCGCCTGCCCCTGGGCCACTGCCAGCAGGCACCCGGTTGCACGCCCCAGGGGCAGCTCCTGCCTGCTGGTGCAGCTCCGGAGCACCCACCTCGGGGCTCGGTGCCCACTGGGCTCAGCGCCACCCACTTCTGAGGATGTGTTTTTCCCAGCTTGGATGCAAATCTCAGTCGCTTCTGTTCCAGCATAAGTTGGTTCTCTCTTGGTCAAGCTTGTCCCAAGGACAGAATCTGTCTTTACTGCAGTGGCAGAACTTTGCAGTCCAGTTGCCTGCAGATGTTCAAACATGCAGCCACCAGGAAACGAGAGTGCCTGTGAACCTGAAGCTCACGTCGTGTTTCTCTCCTGTGTCCGCTCCACTTTGCCAGCCTGTACATGGACTGCTGTGCTTCTGGAGGATGAGCTGAAAACCAAGCAGTGCCCATAGTAATGCAGCTGTTTGTTGATACAAATCCGCATCTCCAGAGCAGCCTGAGAACTTTAATTACTCCAGAGCATCCCAGAATGCACTGCTTGGTATCAGTCACTGGGAATATATTATCCTTAGCTGTGAAACAAAGAACCTGGAAACTGTATTCAACAGGCAAGCAAAACAGGGAATATTTTAATCAGCAAAACCAGGGGAGAGTGTTGAGATGAGTGAAGAGAGCAGGCGAATACTGGGCTCAATGCCTGATTCTTAATCCCTAAACTGTCTTACTGTAGTATTGTGAAAGCCAGGAGGAACAAACCTAATACCACAGCTTCTTGCCATCAAGAAACTATGTATTAATACAGTACTGCTAAGGTAATTAACCAAATCAGACTGAGTCCACTGCTGAAAAGGATTTCTCCCCCCAGGGATAAGCAGATGTCTCAATCTAATTATACAAGTTATTTAATCAGAACCAGAGGTTGGGTATCTAATGAAAATAGTACCTAATGTGTGGTAGAGACGTCGTAGCTCTGAAGCAGTGCAAGCAGAGGGGGATACAGGCTTCCAAACTGGTGCAGTTTCTGATTCTGTTCTGCTTTATTTCTGTACATGACCTAAGATCTTAGGATAGGAATATGGGGAAAAAATCCCTTGTGACATTCTCCTCTGAAAGTCATCAGTGCTTCACCCACCCACACTGCTGACACAGGAACAAGCAGCTGTGTTTTGTCGGAGGCACTTGATAGCTCTAAGTGTTACTGTTTTGTCAGCCTTGCTTCACCTGAGTGAAATCTGTAACAGATGCCTGAAACCTGCCAGTTGTGTGTGTGTAGCTGACAGTGGGTGTGCAGCTGTTAACATCTGGAAAGCACTCACACTGCAGGCTTGCAGGAAGGATGCTCACCGTGATCTCAGGGACGGGCCCCTGAACCTATGATTCTTGTGACGTACGGGTGTCTGAAATGCAAGTGGAGGATCACTCCCACTGGGAAGGTTGTGCTGCTGTCACCAGGAGCCGGTGCAGTGGGCTTACTGAAGACTCACAGGACGGGACACATGTATGCGTCAGCCCCGAGAGAACAGAGGAGCTGAATTCCTTTCATTTCACTATAATGGAAACTCAGGTGCTCCTAACAGTTGGCAATAGCGTAGTTGCTTGTGAGGACCTTTCCCACATGCTTGGAGGTAGCTGCTCCCATGCAGTCTCCCAGGAGTAGCACAAGGCTTCAGGCAGGACCATCCCTCTCTGTGCTGGCAGTGCTCGCTTCAGCTTCCTGCCCATCTCTCTGTTTAGCATGGTCCGTAGATGAGGGTCTTCTCTCTTGATTTCCTCCTGACATCTTTGTGTGCATCACCTCTGCAGCTGGGTTCCTGATGCTGGCCAAGGCGCACTGCTCCCCTTGTCAGCCCCCTCCGTTGCGGGGCCAGGCTGGCCAGCAGTGCCGTGTTGCCTAGTGATGCACTTCTGGCTGTCCCATCTCATTAAGCTGTTCAAGCTGCATGCATCCATGAGGAAGTCAGGAGGGAACGCTGGGCCTGGCTGCTTTAATTGGCTTCTTGCATGTGTGTGCACATGCATTGCAGATAGCGCTGAGTCTTCCTGAGTGATCACTGATAGGCAGGGAGTTAAAATGTACAGCTCTGTGGCCAACTAGTAGCTGCTTTGGAAGCTTTGTTATTTACATGTGTTTTTGTTGATTAGTTTCAATGAGTCTTAACTTTACATGTTGTCCAGTTTAAAGAAGTTCATGTGTTTCCGTTGTATGTGCATGAAGTGACAGTCGTGTAGAAAGACCAGGCAACCTTCACATGCATTCTTTGTTCTGAAGCATAGAGCATGTTTGTAACAGCTGGACTGAAGACATATGGCATTTCTGAACATGTAGTTATAGACAAATGCTGTGAGACTGAATGAAAGAGGGAGGAAATGAAGTGCACAGGCCACTTGAGTCGATGCAGGTATCAGTTCCCTTCTTTAAGACTCTGCTCTGCAGAGATGTGTTTGCACAGTGTGGCTTCTTTTTCTTCATGTAGAAATCTGCACACAGAAACTCATGGGCAAAAAATACTCTGTTCTTGGACCCAGAACTGGCAGAACTACAAATTGAACCCACATCAGGGCTGGGGCATGTTAATTTGTTTCCCTGTGAGCTTGTAGCTCTCCTGAAACAACTGAAGCTGAGGTGAGGCACAGCAGCCATTGGAAAGCTGACCCTGGGTATTAAAGAATCCCACTGTGAGGTAGTGTGCATCCAGGGGATTTAAACAATCCTGAATTGCCCTGAAAGGGAATTTACTAGACAATAGAAAAGGGATTGACAGAAAAGACATAAAAATGAAATGTGTTGTCTGTTTAACCTATTTTTCTTCACTTTGACACTTCGTTCTGTATTGTGCCTTCTGTTAGAGTTCTTATTGAGAACTCTTCTCTCTTTTTAGATCCACCTTGACTGACTGAAACAGTCTGCCAGAGGCTTGCAGGCTCTTGCCCTCCTCAATCCACTGCCCTTTCCCTAGGAAGGACAGATGTGCACATCAGCAGATGAACCTGCGTCTGGGCACTTCCATGACATGGCCACCACCAGAGCGTTACCACCTCTGCGGCCTACAGCAAGAGTAAAGCAACACTCCTGCGCTGCTGCTAAGTTTTGTTGGTAAGTTCATAGGAAATGTTGACCCAAATAAATGGGACTGGGAAGAAAAGTGTTCGAGCGATCAGAGTGAGGAGGTGACACATGACTGCACCATGACTTGAGAAAGAGACCAAATCTTGAGGGCCGTGGATGTTGACTACAGTGGGAGTTTGTTTGCCCACGGTGCAGCTAAACAGAAGGCAAGAAATACAAGCTGTGGCACAGATGAGGTGGTCCTGTCACCAGTCTGAGAAGTGCTGGGCCTTCCCCAACCAGCTCCTTGCAGCACAAGAGGAACAAAGGGAAATTTGACTTTGAACTCTGCTGTCCTATGTCCGGAAGACCAGTGACATTATTTTACACTGTGTAAATAATGCACTTCTTGTATCACCTGTACCTATTCCACACCATGAAAACAAAAAACTACCTGCTTATGCACTGTAGAGAACGTGGCGTTATGGCATCAGACTCCATGCAAAGATATGTTTGTAGCGTTCTATCAGATGGCATTTGTCTTGTTCTTGTAACAAAGCAGGATCAGTTCCTGCCCTGTCAACTGAGGCAACCTGCACTCAGTCCTCTGACTTCTTTGAACACAGATCATTTATGAAAGGGAGATTGTGGAACGGTTCTAAGATTTGCCCACTTAAAACCAGCCTTGTGGAGCTGTGACTTAATCCCTGCTTATGAAGATTTCTCATCTAGAAGCAAACCCATAAGTGTTGGGAATGATCTGAAGTCTGTCATTTCAGATGGTGATGATCACTCTTTGAAAATCCAATTAATTGAAGTCTGTTCAGCTTGGAAAGTGAAAGGCTCAGGGTTGTTTGTTTAGAGGGAGCAGCAAGATGAATGTTTAAGGTAAGATACAGGAGCAAGGTTTGGTGGTAACTACAACATATGGCCACTGGGAGGATGGCCACTCGGTCTGTTGTCCAGGACCAGCAGAAATCGTTCTCTGCAGACAATGCATCTCCTTAAGGCAGGTGCTGATGAGGAAGAGGCACAGCCCTCCTGGCAGTGGCACTGAGTGTGGCCATGCTCCAGGCTGAAAGCAGACGTGGAATTAATACCTCCTCCCATCCAAGTCTGTGGAGAGCTTTTTACTGGCGTCAGTGGCAACAGGATCAGAGTAGAGTCTTAAGGCTCTTCCCCTGGAGCTTCGAGGAGTTTAATGGAATAACATCTAAGTTGTAATTAATTGGCTTCTGCTTCTCCTGCAGGAAAGAGTTAATGAAGGCAAAGCTTGTCTGGCCAAGGGGCTGGTACAGCTCCAGTAGAGCTGTGACTCACAGATTGAAACTCCTGCCAAAGCACGGGGCAGGCTTCTCATCCTCAGCTCCTCCTATCCCAACAGGAATAGTGTGAACAGGTCCAGCATCAGGGGAAGAAAGGTTTGTCCCCTACAGCCCCTGCTCTTCCCACTCTGTTCAGTCCTATTTCCGTGCGCAAGAAATCATTGTCTGCCACATCAAACTTTACACATTTAGCTGTCTTATGTTGTGTCTATGATTTGGACCTCCCCAGTAATCTCATGAGGGCTCCCTACAGGACTGAAGGAAGTAGAGGTTAATAGAATAATTTAAATGAGTAAGGAAATGGCCAAAGGGAGGACAGAAACTTAGGGACTGCTGGGAAGCAGCACACGAGGAGAAGTTACTGGGTGAGTTGGTCAGAGATGAGTCTTGGAACTGGCCAAGTGTGGTATTGTCATCGAGCTTGACTCAAAAAGAGGAGTGGAGAAAGGAAATTTGTTGGTGGCATCATCCTCATAAAACTGCCCACACTTCATGACATGCTGTCCTGGGCGTGCTCCTCTACTCCAGTTGCTCACCACTTCCCTCTCTCTGGAGAGAATAAGACCAGTGAAGAGCCACCAGCAACATCAGCACTTCCTGCTGCGGAGTTTCAGCCTATACTGCCAGGCCCCCATTCCAGGTGTGAGAAGAGCGAGGGCAGGGAGGAGCAGAGATGGGTAGGCTGGAGGCTGGTGCCTGCTTGCTGTTCTCCAGAAGCACATGATCACCTCGGAGGTGGATTTCATTAAAAATGGATGTTTTCCTTCCCTCTGAACTCCTGTCCTCTGCCTCAGTTATCACAACAGAGCCAGTGATGAGTCACAGTAAGTGCAAGGATTATGATAGCGTGACAGCGCAGGCAGAAGGTAGGGAGGGCTCTTGGTGTTGACGATGAGCTGAATGATACCACTTTGAATCCCGACTAGCAAAGCATAAATCTATGGATTAGCACCAGTATAACAGATCAAAGCCTGAGGTGGAGAGTTTAAACGAGGCATAATTTGTAGTAACAACAAAACTACAGGGATTTGTCCCTTCATCTCCCAGCCCTTGCACCTCAGCCTTGCCCCAAAGAACAGTTCTGCTTCCCCGTTCTGCATCTGTATTGCTCAAAACATCCCGTTTTGGGGAGCCAACCTGGGAAATGTGGCCTGTTGCTGTTGAAAGAGCAGCCTTGGAACTGTGCATCATTGATCGATGCGGAGTAGGGAGAATAAAGGGGCACACACGTCCGGCTCCAAATCTGTTTAGGAAATGAACATATGAGCCATTGTCCATGCAATTCCCTTTTCCCAGCAATCAGACTGCAGATTGCTATGCTGACCATAATCACCACTGATTTTGAGGGACAAGCACACGTTTGCTCCTGAGTTTGACCAGCTCCAGGTGTGGTGATGCCTGAGATCCCGTTACTGCACTCCGGAGGAATAACGGCTGCTTCTCCTCCATGTTCGAGTTGGCATTAGATTGACAAGATCAAGCGACAGCACAACCGTAGACACCTTTATCTGCTGTATGCATAATCTTTCTTGCTGAACCCCCGCCAAACTCATCCCCAGGTCTTATCTTTTCTGAACTGACTATTTATTCGTGTGGGTTTTTTATGTAAACTGCAAAGAGCCTCATTAAATGGAAGCCTTAACTCAAAAGCTTCATTATTAAGGTGGAACAGAGCTCTGAGTACGCAGAGTGGAATTACCAAGCTTTTGTGTTATTTTGGGAAGGAATGCTTAATGACCCGGGGACATGATGCAGCCCGGTGCTGAGTCCTTCTGTTACCACTAACCTCACTCAGGGGACAAGCCTGGCTCTAAGGTGAAGAGTTCTACAGGCTGTTGTGCAGGACAGTGCTCCCTGGGGCTGAGGGGATGCTGGACCCTGTCCTAAGCTTGCAAACCAGGACAGTCTTATTTGGCTTCTGGAGAAGGACTGGTCCAGGTGGGAAGATGGCTTGAGCGTACAGCTGTGCACTGGCTATTGCTCCCATTGGTGCCTGCAGCATCTGTGGAGCTGACTGATAACCCAGCAGCTTCAGAAGTTGAGCTTTTTGCAGGCAAAGCTCCACATCACTTGAATGCTAGCATTTGCTGAAGGCAAATGCCAACATTTCTGTGCTTCCATGTTCTCACTTACGTTATAAATTCTAATGGAAGAGTTTGAAAGGAAAGAGTTTGAAAGACGCACACTCATGGTGAAGAATGTACAGGCAGTGAAGGTGTTTTTCTGCAGCTGGAAACGGCATGTTCACATTCCTAGCTTGACTGAATCTAATATGTACTTTACCCAGCCATCAGAATTGTGAAGCTGGTGCTTCATCAGACAAGTCAGAGCATTTCCTTCCTAATCAAAACCAGGGTGACATTAAAGAAGGAGACAAATCAGTGTCCAAGCCCCATATTTCTCCTGGAGAACCAGCTTTTTAGGGCAGCTTGTTTTCCATGGTAAAGAACAGCATTTCTTAATTCAAACCCTTCAGCAACATTAACATGCTTGGTGCAGATCTATACCCTGTCATACTTCTTATCTCAAGGACAGCACCTCCGACAGCAAAATGCCACATCCATCACATGGGAATATTAGTAAGTATCCAGTCATCTTGAGTGGGAATAAAACGTGTGACCCACCAGCTTCATGCCAAATCAGCTGCTTCCTACAGACATCCCAAAACATGCGGTTCATTATGGTAGTGAGCAGACACAATGAACCTGTATGGTATATGTGGAAAAAGGTGAGGAAAGCTGAGAGGGACTTAAAGCACAGGGACACTGTGGTGCCATGCAGGGGCTTAAAATCACACTGAGCCACTCATAGACTTGGACCTGTGCCTGTGTTCATGGCACAGAAGGAGGTGGAGGGGGGTGAGGAAGGCTGCTGTGTCATCGCTACCTCCTTCTGCCTGTGTTAATCTCACGGATCATGGTGCGTGTCTCTGGATGTGTGCATGTGTACATTTTACTTCCCTTTGTTTTGCTTGGTACTTTTAATCCCCTGGGGCATATCTCTGAGCTGAAGAACTTTAGAGCTGATACAGCTTTTTAAAGTGGGGATTATGTAAATGCATATTACAGAGCTTTCATAAATAGGGATTATTTGCCGAATACATTTGAACGCTTCCTCTGGAGCCATTAAGGGCTGTTGTGTAAATAGGAATTCAGTGACTGCCTAAGCTAAATTTCCTTGATTCAATAAAAGATCACAAGAGCATTTTTTTGCATTCATTTGGGCCTTGTGAGAACTGATTTCTGGACATCTTTCAAGTAATCACAAGACCACATACCACTGAAGGCAGCCCTAGTGAGCGAACCTCGCACTTCTCCACGATTCATTCTATTGCTTTTCCTCTCTAGTTTTATGGTTAAAATCACTGCTGTCCCAGCCGCAAACTTGGTAATTGGTGCTCCTTAAATTCAGAATTTTACCAGTTTAAATGAGCAAAGCAAAAAGAGGATTTTGCCAAAGGACAGAGCCATCGCGACAGTTGTCAAACATCTGTTACCCGTGCTGGAGGAGGGATGTGTAGACGATGCCGAGGATGTGGGGAGGTGCTGCCTCTCCTCAGGGGATTTTCACACTGGGAGTTTGCTCTGAGAAGGTTTGACTTTTGGACTCCTCGCATCTTCCAGGACACGCAGTTGCAGGGTGAGAATCTCTCACTAACTCTGGTGTTTGGCATTTGCCGCATCTTCTGGACCCAAAGTTCACTGAAGCCAGCTCATCCTCCTCTCAAATTGATTTGTGCCTTGGGTAGGACTCTTGTTGAACTGGGTGTAGATGCAGCAATGTCTTTGTTGGTTTGCCTTAGAAGACAAAGCAGTCCTAACCCCAGGGTGGGTTAAAGCCCCTGCAGCACATGTGAACTTCCTGGATCAGATGGGATTTGTCCAGCGAGAGAGGACATGACATTGCACACTCACTTCACGAGGTGTTAGTAGGCATGTCATTGTGCAGGGTAACTCCAGAACAGCTTTCCAGTCTATACCAGTGTGAAGAGCAGGCTGGTGCTGTTCAGTCCCAGTAAAACTGGAGCCCCTCCTGCTCCAGTGCATGGATTCTCCTGCTGGCACTGCAATGTCAAGCATGGCCTCCTATGTGTAATCACGCACAGGAACTGAACCTAGACCAGGAGGGGAGTGGTGGGGGAACTGGAATCCACATTTCCAGTGGAAAACTGGTGGGGAAGATTCCTCCATCCCCTTTGAGACACTCTTCCAGCCATGATGCCCTGACACAAGACAGCCCTTTGTCACAGAGCAATCCCATGCAGTGGCAACCCTGAGCATCCCTATTCCCTGGACCTGCTCAGGGGAGGACAGCACGTGCTGCATCCCTGCAGTGATTCAGGCTCCGCTTCCCTACGTGCCGAGCTTGCCTGGTTACTTCAGTCCTCCCACCAGCCTCGGATCCAGCTGCATTAGGCAGGTTTTGATGCTGTCACAATCACACAGAGAATGAATCACATCGAACATTGCCCATGGGGTTCTTTATTCCTTGAAGAGGGAATGGACTGCATGCCAATATTCCTGGGGAGGCATAATGAAGGAACTAGCTTTTGCTAGGAAACCTGGATGCCCTCCTACAGGGATTTGCTGGACGGCACTGCTCTGGAAAAATAATAATACATGGAATACCAATAATTTTTAAGTGGAATGTCATCCTGAAATAGTGACAGGGACCCCAGGAACACAAATGTGCTTGGCCAGCTCTTGAAGTTAGCGCCTGTGTGGACCTATCTTAGACCTTTCTGTAGGGCTTACGTAGGGGCAGCACTCTGCTTTTACATCCTGCACGTTGGTAAAGCAGAGGTGATTTTGCCACCTGGCTCTCACTTGTGGAGTTGGGAGTTGCTGAGGAAGGTGTTGAATGGGAATTTCTCGTCTCCCTTGGTTTTTTACTGTTTCCAGCCTTTCAATTCAACTTTTACCGAGCAAAACAAGCCCAGAGCACAGCCTGTGCACAATGCTGGGTTTGAAAAGATCATTTGATTAAGCATAAACCAATACTACTGCGTAAACAGGCTGTGACGAGGACCTGAACTATCACACTCAATGTGTTTTCTCCTTTGGTGACTTCTAAATGCATAAACGGATAAAGTTTGAAATCCTGTCCTCAGCCTTTGGAAATGATTCATTCCTGTTAATGATTTACTGATTTACACACAGCTTATTTTGCATGAAGTTAGAGCTGGGCACATTTATTCATTGTGATTCCCTTAAAAAGGGATATAAATATCAAAAGCAATTGGCTACCAAAAATTTGAATATTCTGGCACTGCATCACGGGGAGCTGACATGAATATGAGTCTAGGTCAGACAAAAGTACACAGAAGATGCTTCACCACGTGTGATGTTTTACAGCATGTCACAGCATCATCCGAAAGGGTTCTGTTCATTACAGACACATGCAGGGTTTGCGAAGGATTCCGCAGGAAAGAAAGGGTCATTATTCTCCTACCGAAATACACTCCATGATCTATGAAACCCATCTCTCCTGCTAAGTCCAGCCTCTTCCCAAGGCTCTGTACCTGTAAAGAGATGCTGGGTTCAGCGACATGAGCTAATTACACATCGTTCCACAGCCCGAGCAGCGGATGTTCAATCCCAACTTTGTCAGTTTTGGCAAGGATGGTGCAGAAGTGAGCCTGCCAGCAGCAAGGTAAGTCACTGGTAGCTGTTCACTCCGTGAGTCAGCAGCTCCCCGGTGCCCGGAGGCGATGCCTGAGCCCTTGCAATGGGCAGAGGCTGATCTTGCTGCTGACAGCTCAGCCCTCTGCTGCAGCAGGGCAGGAGCAGTACCTGCTCTGTTGGGTGGTGGTGTGCACTGAAGTGGTGAAGTGCCTTCAATGCAGAGGGAAGGGATGTGGGAAACCTTTCAGGAGGCAGCAATAAATGTCCCTTACAGCACAGAGCCACCCTGCCCTGGCGTCTCCTCTCTATGGGACAGAGCAGGGCATCTGCATGTGGCCATTGACATGTTACACTCGTACACGTATTGATCCGATGGTTCATTGTTCACCCAAGCCCTTGGCAAAGGTCACTGTCTCTGCTCCCAGTTTACAAATAGGAGCACAGAGGCGAAGATTAATTTTCAGAAGTGATTAATGTTCCTGGTGCCCATCCTGGTTCACTTTGGGCCTCAGAACCCAAATGAAGTCTGGAGCTGGGTTAATTAATGTGTCCCTTGCCCCTCTCCCAGCACTGCCAGACACGTCCTTTGCTTGTTGTCATTGTCTGTTCCCACAAACTCCTCCACCCTTTATCCTGTGCCAACCCTCAAACCGGCTCAGAGACTTGCCTGTGAGGCTGCTTCCAAGACCCACATTTCCCATGACGCCCAAATGATCTCAGATCCTCATTTCTTGGCCCTTGGTGCTTGGGGTGTTCAGGAAGGCGCTCCCACCTTCCCAGAGTCCAGGGGCCGAGTGTTCTGGAGAAGGTAAATCAGGGATTTTAATGTTGGAGAAGCTCTTGATTACCACAGGGTTCAGTGGCCATGGGCATGCAGCTACCCCTGCGCAGCAGTTGCAGGAGGCTGTATTCTCCACCTGCTTTGGCACAGCCCAAAAACATGGGGCAGAGGGGACAGGGTGCAGCCTGGAACCCCGCAGGCTGGTGAGGCAGTGCTGGGCAGGCTCCATGCTGTGCTGCACCGTGCTGTGCTGTGCTGTACTCTATGGTGCTGTGCTGTACTGTGCTGTGCTGTACTGTGCTATTCTGTACTGTGCTGTGCCGTGCTGTGCTGTGCCATGCTGTACTGTTTTGTGCTGTGCTGTCCCGCCCCATGCTGTACTGTGCTGTACTGTGCTGTGCTATGCTGTACTGTTCTGTGCTGTGCTGTTCTGTGCTGTACTGTGCTGTGCTGTACTGTTCTGTGCTGTGCTGTACTGTGCTATGCTGTACTGTGCTGTGCCGTGCTGTGCTGTGCTGTGCCATGCTGTACTGTATTGTGCTGTGCTGTCCCGCCCCATGCTGTACTGTGCTGTACTGTGCTGTGCTGTGCTGTGCTGTGCTGTTCTGTGCTGTGCTATGCTGTCCCGCCCCATGCCGCCCCGTGCTATGCCGCTCCGCACCCCCGGTGCCGTCGGGGCTGCTCCCGCGCCACGCACGTGCCCCCGAGCGCCCCTGCCCCGCGCCCATGCGGCCGCTCGCAGCTCGGCATGAATGAACCTCCTTCCGCCAATCAGCGGCCGCCCCGCCGGCGGGCTGCACGCGGGCCGCCCTCCCTCCCCTCCCCGCCGACCAATCGGGCAGCAGCGGCCTCCCGCCGCCGGCCAATGGCGGAGGGGAGCGCGGGGCGGCGGGAGGCGCCCAATGGCGGAGCTGCGCGGGCCG
>JAOEHY010001934.1:83914-99849 GCA_025447955.1 Psilopsiagon aurifrons
ACGCTTGTGAGGTGGGCTGATGCCAACCTGATGAAGTTTAACCATGCCAAGTGCAAGGTCCTGCACCTGGGTCAGAGGAATCCCAGGCACAGCTACAGGCTGGGCAGAGAAGACATTCAGAGCAGCCCTGAGGAGAAGGACTTGGGGGTGTTGGTGGATGAGAAAATGAGCACCTCCTGTACAAAGATAGGCTGAGAAAGTTGGGGCTGTTCATCCTGGAGAAGAGAAGGCTGCATGGAGTCCTCATCGCAGCCTTCCAGTATCTAAAGGGGGCCTATAGGAATGCTGGGGAGGGACTTTTCATTAGGGACTGTAGTGATAGGACAAGGGGTAATGGGTTCAAACTTAAACAGGAAGTTTGGATTGGATGTGAGGAAGAAATAAGGGTGGTGAGACACTGGAATGGGCTTCCCAGGGAAGTTGTGAATGCTCCATCGCTGGCGGTGTTCAAGGCCAGGTTGGACAGAGTCTTGGGTGGCATGGTTTAGTATGAGGTGTCCCTGCCCATGGCAGGGGAGTTGGAACTAGATGATCTTAAGGTTCTTTCCAACCCTGACTATTCTGTGATTCTGTGATTGCTCTGCCGGAGTGTAAGTGATATGTGTGCAGCCAGGCCAAGGAGGATAACAGAATCTCCATTAGCTTGGAAAAGTTCCCTTTGAAAGATGATATCACAACAGAACCATTTCATTAAATGGGATGCTTAGATGGCTGCCATACTGACTAAATTTCTAAATGTCTGGATATCTAGCTTTAACCAAGGTACTCTGCAGGTAAATGTGTAAAACTCAGCATTTATGGTGTTCCCCTCTGTTAGGCAGAAATCTGTGCAATCGTTACTTCAACTGAAAATAACTATTCTTGCACTGTTAGAAATTTGAATATGGGAATTATTTATACTTACAGATAGGACAGAGGAAGGAAGGACAAGGGACAGAGACGGTCTCCATATAATTTGTTGCCTGGGGGTTTCCATAGCTTAGTACAATTTTGTATGCGATGACCTTGTGAGATGCTCTCTGCAGACCATGGCAGTGTGCAGCAATAGCCTGAAGTCACTGTCTTGGGTGAATGTTTTTGCTGTGTTGAAGCAGACAGGATCTTTACAAAAATCCAAGAAGACAAGGAAGTGCTAGTTGGTCTTTTTGCCTAGAGAACTCAGCATTTTAAAGTGGTTGAGAAACTTAACCTTCCTCGGTGTCTTTCTTCCACCTATAACTTCAAACAGCAGCAGATGTGGCCACATGTCAGTATTGTTAGTTTTTAGACTCATTACTAGGTAACAAGAAGTTGTTTTATCATTTTTTTGCAATCAGTGAGAGGCAGTCACGTAGATTAATGCAAGTCACTCGGAACTTGAATGATAAAATTTGTCAAACTCTGTCATAATAGCAGAATATTGATAGCTGTTAATAATAGCTGTTTCCAAATTTACATTTTTGCGGTTTCTCTCCCCTATTATGTGCCCTTTTTATTTTTGATCATGCCAGTTGCTTTTCCATAAGCAATGGATAGGCTCAGGAATGTCAACCCTAATACAGAAGAAAGCTGTTGTTTTTACTCCCCGAAGTTGTTTTGCCCCTCAGCTAAGTCAGGTAGTTTGGAGGCTCAAAGGTAATGCTACATGTTTTTATTATTTATTTCTTTCAATGAGCTGATTTCATATTAATGACTGCGGTCTGCTGGTATCTATTGAAAACTAAGATACTTGTGTAACGGTAGAAATGTAAGTGCTAGCAGCTGTCCTGTTCTGCCTCACCAGGAATGAGTGGGGAAAAGGGATTTTTCTTAATGCTGCTGACCTGTTTTATTGCAGGTATCTCCCTGGCAAAACAATTCCCTCCTCGAGTTCCCTCTTGAGGACCTACTTGGGAACTGAGAAAGCAAGCTAGAAAAAGCAAGCTGGATAAAGGATGGTGCAGGCCCATAAGCAGTGCATCACATATCAATCATCTTGACAGATTCTGTGAAATCTAGGAAGCAGGTGAAGGGGGAAGTTGCCTCGCTTTTTTTTAATTAACAACACCGAAGCACATGTTATTTTTCATTCCTCAGATGTAGGTGGGAGTATGGTACGCAGCAGTATAAAATTACTGAGCATTCATTTTTTTAAAGCTGTGTGTGGCCCTTGCACCTCAGTTACTCTTCAGGGTTATATTGGGTTCTTTTGACAAAAAGAACATAGATCTAAATTACGCATATAATTCCATGCTTGCTTGTTTAGACCATTAAAGGGGTTTTTAATTGTTTGTCTTGAGTTTTGTCTTGGGTCACAAGCAGCTTCTGATCAGGTCTTATGTTGAACACTCCAAAAAGTAGACGGATGTGATAGTTGTTATGGTAGGATTGCTTGCTCTTTGGAGGTACCACTGCACTAATGTGGGTTTGATACAAAACTGCAGACAGTTACTTCTGAGTACCAAAACTTATTCTGGGTTGGTACAAGACAATTTACACAGCTTTAGTGCTGATACATGTGATTTAGGTATGTTTAAGTAAGTTTTGTTTCCCCTAGAATATTTAACAGAGAACAAATCTACTATGGAGACATGCCATTGGTGCATAGTGCACTTTAATGTTGTCAGTAAATGTGTTAAAATTGAGGGCAACTATCAACATAAGAACATAAATTAGGTGTTTTTCTTGAAATGCTGCTGGCAAGTACCATCAACAGTATGGTTTTTCACTTGGGTTGCACAAAGCATGCAATTACAGTGATTTAGCAATCTGTTATTTTTACAAACATGTATTTTTAATTTCCAAAAGTTTTCTATAACTTAGTGTGAAATTCTATTTCTGTGTTTCTATAGTTCCCATAAATGCTCTGTTCTGAGTTTACACAAGTTTTAAAGGTAACTGTAGGAGCTACCAAGCATGCAAGTATGCGCTGCATCACATTTGGAGTGCCTCTGAAATACACTGAGAGAAGAAGCCAAATCAGGAGAGAGAGTTTTGCCCAGGTGCTGTGACAGCAAATGCACCTTTTCAGCACCTTTCCAAGCCACCTTTTGAGCCAGGTGATCTAAATGCTACTGCTCATATTTGACAAAAGAATTGTCCTGGTTCAACTTCTACCCTAATTTGAGTCAATGTGGTTGCCCTGTGATGGAATTGTTTGATGGAAAGTTTTGCAAATTGTGACTTGAAGGCAGTGTTGCATGTGGAGCTTGAAATAGTCTTCTATGTGCCAAATATTGTTATGATTACAAAGGGGGTTTAATTATTTATTTTCTGAAGTGATGGCAGTTGTGCATAGATCTTCATCCTTCTTTGTGAAGCTGTGTTTTTCCATTTGTGCATGCTTTTGGTTTTGCTTTCCCTTTTTCAGCTGGTCCTGCTGTAGCTAGAACTTCTGACTGCTTGGATGGATGCTACCACAGGTGGTAGAAGTGGAAGGTGTGCGGTCTAATGGACTCCTTTTGACAGTCACCCAACTGTGCGGTCGGAATCATTGCTTATTTTATTTATTCTGAAGTTAGTGGACATTTGGAGTGAAATCCATTCAGTAATACGTTGTTGGATGTGTTGATTTTCGCTTTCATCTGTGTTTGATCCTCTACACTGAAAAGTCTTCCCGTTTTTTGATCATAAGAGTGTTGTGGAGTCTTTTTCTATCATGTGGCACAAAAATAGTTGCATGACTGAGCAGTTTGGTGTGGCACTTCATTTTTAACATCTATGCCCTGAACTGTAATCTGGTAAGTAAGACCCCCAAAATAATGATTCAAAGCAAACCAAAATATATTAGATGTTGGGGGTTTTTCTCTATTCTACTAGCTGGTAGAGCAGAATCACGCCAGAAGTTTGGCTGAGAACAGGCATTATTTTGGTATCTTCCCAGCAGGAGCCTAGTTAATAAGGAAATCTGTGAATACAGCTTGGAGCCCTTTTCCTTCTTTTTCTTTTTTTTTTTTTTTTTCCCCTTTTAAAAAGGTAACTGAATAAATTGAAACAACCCCCTCCTATTTATTCAAACAATTGAAAATGCTAGGTTCTGTATCATTTCTCTCCGGTGGCCTTTTTTCTCCAATAAACTAGGAGTGTGGCTGCAATAAGTTGAAGCAAACAAACCAGAATATTTTAAATATGTTGAAATCCTCTCTAAACTGATAGCTGTGTGGTCTCCATCAGAGCATCTGTGGCAGAGGCACTATTGAAAATGCTGCATTTTTGCATAGAAGAACTTGTATCAGGGGAGCTCTAAGAGCTATTGATTCATCCTTAGTTAAATGTCCTTGAATGCTTCCTTATGGTAGAAGGGCATATATTGTATTCACCTTTCATGGGAAGTTCAGTGATGTTGATGCGGCTGAGAATTAAGGAGGGTAAAAGGTGGACTGAAGAAATAGAGCTACACAGGGAGTGGCCTCCTAGGTTACTAAAATATTAAACTGTGTCAGTTTTTATAGGGTTTTTTTTCTGGAACACCAGAATATTGTTGTGCTCGGTATCTCTTTAGTCAGCTGGGTATGAACATGTAAGGTTTTTTAAATTCCCTTTGCATCCTTGGGTAATTAGAATACTACTGGATTCTACTGAATTATTCCCCTTTTCAGTTTTTGTGCATCACTGATTTTTGTCTAGATGAGCAAGTCGCTTTTATAGATGAGTCTTTGAATTGGCAAACTTCTTTCAGTATGATAATGCTCCATTTTAGAAATGAAGCAAATCCACTTTTTTAATGTCAATTAGTATTTCAGACATTATTTCATAGGGAGTTTTAGGGAGTTGCCAGTCTTGAACTTGTTGACTGGAGGAAAGCAGATTATGCAACTTTCACACTCACAGTTTTATTGCCAGCTGTAACTCAAACCCTCCTACCAGTTGACCAGTCCTGCAGACCTATGAAGACCTCTCCCAGTTTTCCCTTTTACTTTGCGTAATACAGAAACATGTTTCCAAAGGGATGCAGTTGTGTTCTGTGTGCCTTTAATCCCGTTCCTCTCTTTTGCAAAAAGAAAAAACATAATTTGCAAAAAAAAAAATTACGCCAAATACCTCTTTTTATTTTTTTCTTTCATACGAGTCGCTGTTTCCAAAACTCCCATTGCAGTGACTCATACCTAATGCTCTAAGGAGTGAAAAGAACATTCAAAAAAATAAAGCAGTATGCACTGAACTGAAGCTGGTGGGGAATCCTAGATCTGGCCCTACAGAAAAAAAAAAAACAGTGATCTGCAAAAAAACATTTTTTTTCTATTTGCATGTCAGTAGCTTACTGTGTGTCCTTTATAAAGACATAATGAGATTTTTGTTGATGTTTGTCTTCAGTTGTGAGAGCACTCACAGCTTTTCTTGCTTCTCTGCCCTCATTTTTGGACAGCCTAGAAGTATAAAGTTCAGACGTTTGTTGTGCTCACTTCCTCTGAGCCTTCCTTTCACCTTGATGTCATTAATTTATCTTTTGACAGTTTTTTGAATAACTTTAAGACTTGTTTTTGGAAACCTTTTAAAAGGTTGTTGTGGGTTGGGGTTTCGGGGGTTTCTTAAATGCCTTCTGGTTTGATTGTCATTGTGTGAATCTTTTAAAAGTTTGACACTAAATTTTTAGTGGAGCCAAGCTTCTAATCAGTGAGGCACACATTAAAAATTGTTTTAGTGGGGTTTATATCACTTTTCTTAAAGTGGGGGAGGGGAGTCATAATCCATGAGAGAGAAGAGGCTCTTGGGGTGTTCAACTAATGCATTGTGGTTTATAAGATGACCAAAATAGTTCTTTGATTGTGGTTTGACTTTGCTTTTTTTCCAGACAGTATTTGGAAAACCTTTGTCTCGGTTATCTCTGGAGAAATGAATAACCTTCAGGAACTGTGGTCTGCACACTGCTAGTTCTCTTCCTTTTTTTTTTAAATGCTTATAAAATGCTGAGATTGAGTTAATTTTCTTCATACCATCCCATATGATGTGGTTTAGATTTGCATGCAGCAGGAGGAGGGAGTGAGCAGCTGTGTGGTGCTGAGCTGCCTGCAACACATACCTTCCATCATATTTGTCCTAGGCACATAAAATTGAAGGAAAGAGATGAATGAGTGTGTCTGTGTAATTGTTTTGGTTTAGGCAGTGTTTTCTCCGGCCTACAAAAATGCAATATAGTTAGTGTTTGGAAGGGTACAGCAAATAAATGCATTACAATGCAAATTGTGCATAGCAGTTATAATGAGGCAAACTGTAATACAAGATAAGTCATAGTTCTGTTGACAGCGAAATGAAGAAATTACTTTGAGAAGTATTATGTTGGAGTCAGAACTAAGTGGAAACTAGTAGCTGTTTTATACGTGATGGAAGTGGAATGAAAGGTTATTTAATTTCACACTGGCCATAAGAAATTACTGCCTGACTGGATTAGCGATCCAGGATGGTGTCTGAGAGCGGCAGCATGCATAAACCTGACTGCTTTCTATGCTGGCTTTTTCTTTGGATTCTTCCAACATCCAGCATCCACCATCCACAGCTGCTGAATTAGAGTTTTTAGAAGGTACCTCCCTGCCCAGCCCTTTCCAGTCCACTTACAGACATGTCATTCACCTTGCAAAATGTGCCATTTTACATGCCTTTGTGCTTCGCTCTCTCATGCTGGCTTTGAAGTTCCTCAAAAAATAGTGATGGAAGAACAGAGTAATGTAAAACTTCTGCACTTGATGCGTCCTCCCTGTTTAAAGAACAAGCAGAGAAGTAGAATATTTCTTGAACAAATTCTTAATATTTTGAATTGGAAACAGTCTGACTCTATTATTACATTGTTAACCCAGACTGGGCTTTTCTTCATTTCTGATGCCTTGTAGTGCAGAATGATACACATGGAAAATAGTGTAATGTAGTAAGAAGTATTGTGTAGTTTAGTTAAACATGGACATGAGTTGGCATCGTGCCCTTCCTGGCAAACTGCATAATGAGTTACATTAGGAAGAACTTAGCCGCCAAGCAAAGGGATGTGGTTTGTTTCCTGATGCATACCATTAACAAGCCTATGTCTGACCTCTTCTGTGCTGCCAAGCACAGGAAAGTTATTAATAAATGGGGAGCAAAGACTTGCTAAGGAGATTATAGGGCTGCAGTATGTGGCATAATCATGGAAAGGGTAGAGGAACTCAGGTCGGTTTGGCTGGAGAAAAGTCTAACGATAAATCTAATTGGATCTTTTTGCTCTCAAAATTGAGGTTACAGAGAAAACAGAAACAAAATTTTCTGAAAGGTGCACACTGAAAGGATAAGAGGCAATCATCACAAAATGCAACGTGAGAAACTTCTACTGAGGTACAAGGGAAAATGCCTTCACTGGTCATATTATAGAATAGTTTTGGTTGGTCATATCATAGAATAGTTTTGATGGGTCATGTCATCGAATAGTTTTGGTTGGTCATGTCAAAGGATAGTTTTGATGGGTCATATCATAGAACAGTTTTGTTTTGAAGGGACCTTAAAAATCATCTAGTTGCAGTCCCCACCAGAGGCAGGGACACCTTCCACTAGAGCAGGTTGCTCAAAGACCTGTCCATCCTGGCCCTTGAACACTGCCAGGGATGCGGCATCAAAAACTTTTCTAGGCAGCCTGTTTCAGTGCCTCATCACCCTCACAGTGAAGAATTTCTTCCTGATATCTAATCTAAATCTCCCCTCTTCCAGTTTAAAGCCATTCCTGCTTGCCCTGTCACTACATGCCTTTGTAAAAAGTCCCTCTCCAGATTTCTTATAGGCCCCTTTAGGTACTGGAAAGCTCTCCCCTGGAAGCCTTCTCTTCTTCAGGCTGAACAATGCCAGCTCTCTCAGCTTGTCTCCATAGCAGAGGTGCTCCAGCCCTCTGAGCATCTTTGTTGTCTCCCCTGGGCTCACTTCAGAAGGTCTATGTCCCTCTTGTGTTGGGGGCCCCAGAGCTGAATGCAGTACAGCAGGTGGGGTCTCACAAGACTGGAGTAGAGGGGGAGAATCACCTCCCTTGACCGGCTGGACACCCTTCTTTTGATGAAGCCCAGCAGACTTCCTGGACCACGTTGTCCAGAGACACTGTATGTTTTCAGGGTGCGACTGGTCAAGTCTCTGAGAAACCTGGTCCACATGTGAACTCATCACTGCCTCCAGCAGGTTTGAATAGGTGACATACTTCTGATCTCAATTTTTTGTTTGATGCTGTATTTGTGACTAAATAGTGAAACATTGCTAAAATGTATGCATTGTTTTCTGCTGATTTCGGTGTGATCTAAGATGTCATGTTTACAAATAATTTTAGCAGGAAATCTGAGCCTTCAACAATGTTTCCTGTTGTCCTCTTGGACAGTAGTATTGGAAAAAACAGTGACTGTATGTTTTGAGTGGGGCTGTTGTGCTCTGGATATTTCACACTTCCAAAATCACCCGCCCTAGTTCTAACCCTCCAACCTGACTGATCACTGAAAATGCCAAGAAGTTTTCAAAATCACAGCCTTTCTTCTCAGTGAGTACTTCAGACCTCTCGGTGGGGAGGCAGGGAGGTGTGCTATAAAATGGGAAAGTCCTTTTAAACAACGATGTGAACAAGGAGATGCTAGTGCATGTGGCAGCTCTCTTCAGCCCCAGCACTGCTTCCTCAGGCAGGTCAGTCTATGTGGCCAGGCAGCAGATCAGACCAGGGCTGCATCTTATTTTTGCCGGCTGCTCCCAGTGCCGTTAGCTTACCTCATGTGTCTAAACAGCATTGCTGTTGCAGCAGCAGGAGTGATGCTTGGTGGGAGTGAGTTGTGGGGGGATGAAGAATACAGATAAGATGTGTCTTGAGGCTGCTGCAGGTGTGTGTGCCAGATTACACGTAGTCATGACACTCTTTCCCAGTGTGGGAGCATGTTGAGGCTGTATCTAGCAACCATTGAAACCCTTTAGAGGTCTCAGCAGCCAGTATTTTGTAGCGTCAGAAACACCCTGTGTCCAAGGCTGGCCCCAAGGATGCTATGTCTCACACAGGGGCATTGTCTGCCTCCGTACCATACTCCATAAAATGCTCTGTCAGTGCTCCCTGCACATTGGCTTGGTACGCAGCCTGAGCTATGTTCACGCTAGCATGAGCTACATGGGTGTTTGGTCTTTGGGAATGCTTTGGGTGTTGGGCCATTTCCAGGCTATACTTGCCAAGGTAAGTGTGGATAACAGCTGGCAATGTTCTCCCGCAGCAGTTGCTTTAGTAAATAGTGTTCGTTGAACCCCTTCACAGAGATACAGAGACTTCTCCCTTCTTGCTTACATATGTTTATTCTCAACTCTCAATGCATTAAGGTACTGGATTTAAATAAATGAAGGATTATCAATTTGTATGATCTGCTGTTTCTCTAGGATGACAAAGAAGCCAACAGACTCATGCCAAACAAAGAAGACCATCAACTAGGAAATGAGAAGTTCAAACCTGTGGTACCTTGGCCTCATGTTGAAGGTGTAGAAGTGGACTTGGAATCCATTCGAAGGAAAAATAAGGCCAAAAATGAACTAAATCATCATGTTGGTGGTGATAACAAACAGCAAAACGTCATCCAGAGGCAGTATCTCACATTTAAGCCTCAGACATTTGTATACCGAGATCCCGTTTTACGACCTGGAGTCCTTGGTAATTTTGAACCCAAAGAGCCTGAGCCTCATGGAGTTGTTGGTGGCCCTGGAGAGGAAGCAAAGCCATATGTTTTAGGACCAGATTACAAAGAATCCATTCAAGCCAGCATTAAAGAGTTTGGGTTTAATATGGTGGCAAGTGATATGATCTCACTAGATCGGAGCGTTAATGACTTGCGTCAAGAAGAGTAAGCAAACTTCTTGTTTTCTTTGAGTTCTGTTTTTACAAAAGTGATTATTTTTTTCCATATATATTAATTGATTCTTAAAATAATATTAATTAGGTAAAATACCTGACAGGCAAGATCACTATACTATGTCAAATGTTTCCATATATTATTCTTAATGCTGTTGCAATTTCCTTTCATAAATACTTAGTCTGTATTGATTAATCTCTGAAGTCATCTCTTTTAGTGTCTAATTGCATATATTAGCATGTTCCATGTCCAGCCACAGTCTTCATTATTATATCTTCTCTTAATCCATCACTTCTTAAGATCTGTCTTCAAGAGGGAATTATTTATTATAAATTCCTCTGCTATTTAGTTTACTCAATTTTAGTTTCACCCCAATGCTTTAAAAATTACAACTAAGTAAGCAGAAAAGAAAACAGTATTGTCCCCTTTAAATAACTCTGCTTAATTAGCCACATAGACAGAAGTATAGATCTCCCATAGTGGTGTTTGGGGTTTGGAGCTGATGGAAGAGTAGTCTGGTAATGATTTCTCACTACATTTGTCATAAAGAAGAAAGTAATCTTAGAAAAACCTTTATTGTTTGCTGGGAGAGTGTCTACTTTGGTGTGGGGAAATTCTGGGAAGTTGTCAGCATTTGCTCAGTGAATACTGACAGGTTTACACAGCCTCTTCTGATCTTTGGTAAATGCTGGAGCCAAATTTGCTCTCAGGCTAATCTGCATTTGGTATAATTTTCCTTGCTAAATACCACCTAAGGACAGGTCTCTGAGCAAACTGACAGGCATTTTTGGTTGGTGTTTTTTGGTTTTGGTGGTGTGGTGTGTTTGGTTTGGTTCACATTTTTTCATTGGGGGGAGGTTATATAAATTTAGATTTGAAATGAGGTACTTGTCTGTTTTCACTTCCCCCTCATCCCTGGCAATGGAGCTACACCAACCCCTAGATTGAGTGCCAACCTCTGGGCTGTGTGTTTCCAGCTCTGGCAGCTGATCTGTTTGGTTGGTCACTGTCTGGTTACTGAGGCTCTGCTGCAGCCTCTTACAGTGGGTGTTTTTCCATTTTGTGAGGTAGGAGAGAGCTGGCCAGCTGTGAGTGACTCATGCCTGTGCACATACAGACCTCTGCGCTGAAGAGATTTTTCTGCAGAGGAGGAAATCATCTGGGTAACTTGCATAGGTCAGAGTTCTCTTATAGAAGGTTATTCCCTAGACACTGCTGCTTCTGCTGAGGCATTTGGGGCCCCTTTTGTAGGAAGCAACAGGACTAAACAAGCCCACAGAGAAAACACATTTCGCTGTCAAAGTGTTGTGATTAACTGGGCAGAGGGGAGCTGATGCCAGGAGTTCATGTTAGCAGAGCTGGCTGTGGCCCTGCTTTCCCTGGAGAGGATGGGAAAGAGAACCATGCTCTCCTCATTGCTCTGTTCTTGGCAAGGACAGCAGAGCAGAAATGGCAGCGTGTCGTGTACAGGTGGGACTGGGCTGCCTCTGCCCAGGCTAGTAGCCCTATCTTTGGCAGCAGAGCTCAAGTGCTCCCTCCCCTCCATTTTTCCCTAAGGTGGAGGGCATCAGCATATGTATCTGCCACACAGTTTAAAACCTATAGCTTCCTGAAGTGTTTTTTGCCTAATCTCAGAGTTTGTCTTTAGTTCTGTTTTGAAGGAGGGTAATGAATACAAATTCCCAGGGAAGCACCAAATACTTTGCATACTTTGAGGAATAGCAGGTACAGGCATGTCATGATCAGAACAGAAATGGTGGATTTTAGAAACAGTTTCCTCCAAGCGCTCTTGCAGGTAAGTCTTCAATGAAGGTCAAAGCCAGCAGCTCAAATTAATTAGGTTTTATTATTTAATGTTCTAAGCAAGCAAACAAAATGGCATTGAAAACATTGTAAGCACAAGCTGTCTTTCTGACAACTTCAAATATTTTGTGTATTGAATGCCTTAGATACTTGCAATTGCCCTAAGTAGGTTAAGGGTTTATAGCTTTCATGTGTCTCCTGGGAACAGCAGAAGAGAGGAGAAGCAATGTAAGGTTGGCCAATGCTGCTATATGCTTTCAGGTCTCAACATACTCACTCTCCTGCTCATCCTCAGATATCAGCAAGAAATGCAGCAAAAGGTCAGATGCACCATTTATTTTCCTCCGACTGATCTGTTTAAAAAGCCCAGAAGCCATTTTGGTTGATAAGGCTGGTCAATATTCAGTTTAATCCTACCAAAAAGCAGCATAATCAGCTTTTTCAGGCAAAGGCTGGGTTATTCATTCATAGGCATTCAAATCCAGGTAGACCTCACTTGAGCCCTCTCTTTCTTTAAGCATCAAAATTCTTGAATGTCACTCCAAGCTGTAGGGTCTGCTCAGTGAAGTATGCCAAATGCTTTCCCAGGCAGTGCTAGCAGGAGTGAAATAGTGCTGCAAGAACTTTCAGCTTGAAAGACACATAGCCTTGAGGCTTGTCCCTGCTGGAAGGGGAAGAGGGAAGAAATGCTAATAAAGGGGGATTCAATCCTGTTAAATATAAGTCGGATGTGTTGCCAGGTTGATTTGTCAGCTGTCTTTATTGATTCAATAGCAACTTTGCTGATGATTCTGAGCAGTCTCAGCTGCCACAAAAAGCCTTAACTCTTCCTGCACCCTGTAGAGAGAAATAATGTTAGATGGTGTGTTGAAGTTGCTTGTCAGGTACTTCAGAATATTTCTGTTTTGCCAGCACTGTGTATTATTGCCTTATGGATTTTAACTGGTCTGTTTTGAGGTTGAAGCCAAGCACTTCTGTTGGCATATGGCAAGTCATAGGCTTGGTTAAACAAAAACAGTAATCTAAGGGGGTACATAAAAGCCAATGTACAAAATTTCAAAGATGGTATCATCTCACTGCGGCCTTTTTGAGTGCTCTGCAGGAGAGTCAGGGGAGCCATAAACTGGATTAAGGTGGAACAATACCTGTTTTCCACCATATTTCTAGTTGCAGAGAAGTAGAACCAGCTTAGCAGGCCCTGGCCAAAACCTCTGTACAGTTGCGGAAAGAAAGCTTTTTCTTAAAACTTCATGGTTTACAATTTTCAGATTTTTTTTTTTTTTATTATCCTGATAGGTGACAGCCTTTTACTTTTTAGAGCAGTCCTTTACATTTTATATTGAATTTTACATGTACCTGCCTCCTGGCAGACCTGTGATAAAAACTAATTTTAGCTTCAGGGAAAAAGGATATTAATTAGGTTGCTCTCTGGATTTTATTTATTTTTTGTGATCAGAAGTCTGTACAGAGGTAGAGCTGATGTAAAAAAAGTTTCTGGATGGTCATAGATTCAAGATAAACACATCATGCCAGGGAAATAAAAAATGGACCTAGGTTTGAGGGTGAATGCTCTCAGGTAACAAGGTGTGTCCTCTCAAAATGAGAACTGAAGAGCGTTGCTGCTAGGGAGAACAAGAACTGAGCTGTTTTTCCAGCATAATGAACCACTTGTCCAGAGTATTTTAAAATAAAATGCAATTTTTGGGTCTCTGGGTCTGACCAGATATCATTTTTCATTGCAGTCTTGTCGCTAGCTCTGCCAGGAGCACATGCTTGGGAGAAAACATACAAAGATGGACTAAGCTTTGCTCCTGGCAACCAGCGAGCTGGGATACTTGAGCCAGAAGTCGCAACAGGACTGTCAGGATTCATAGACCTTTTTCTGTGCACAGACTTGTCTTTTAAATACTTTTCTACTCTTAGAATTAATGACATCCTGAATCAGTGACTGTTTCCAGCCTGAAGAACATGGTGTTTGTTTAGCCTGTCCTCTCAGATACTGTCATGTACCCCTGTCACTCTGCCACCTTGTGATATGGTAATATCAGAGATATCTACATCAAGCTACTATATAAATGTTTTGTATTACTTATTATTCCCACCATTCTATTTGTCTTTTCTTTAACTCTGAGCTAAAATGCTCAAAAAAATATTCACATTTCACTCTATTTTTTTTTATTTTTTTTTTTGAGTATTAATGCCAAATTTCAGGTCTGTCACTGACTATACACATTAAGAGTGGTTTAACACTCCATATACATTCATTTGCACTTACAGGGAGCTTTCCTGCCAGCTCATTTCCTCGGTAGTGTCCTTGGATTATTCTGCAGCTGTTTATAGTTATTCTAATTGCAACTGCCAAGAATTTTTTCTATTATTCAGTAATGACCTGGAAGGGGAGGTGGGCAGCTTGGCTCCCAGCACAGACACGTAATGATACTATAGTCACAAAATTCCTCAAAAAATTGGAATGAATAGACAGTTTTTACACTGTAAAAGACGCTCTATTAATGGGTTCACCTCTGTCTACATAGTTTCTGATTTCCTCAAAAGATGATGATGTGTTTCTGTGGCATGGCTTTCTTCCACAGAAGCTGTGTCTATGGTTTTCTAATTTTGTTATTTATGGATAGCTTCTTTTCAGCACAAAAGTCAAACTTAGTGGTCTGCAGTTCTTTAGGTCCTCAAGTGCCCTTTTATAAAAATTGGTGTCATGTTTTCCTCCTTTTGTTTGTTTGATAGCAAGGCTGGTGTCAGCGATGTTGATATACTGCAAGAGTTTGTCAATTTAGGTTGCATTCTTTTGGAAATAATAGGTTTATAAAAAAAAAATAGGCTATTCATGGCACAAAAATCCAGCAGAACCTATCATACAGATACCTCTAATTTACAAAGGCGTGAAGTTTTAGGCGGCTGAAGATAGAAGTATCACTGTGTGCTTGCCCTGTTTTTGTTCTGTTCCCTGAGTGTCTGGCATTGGTCACTGCTAAGAGTTCAACGGAAATACTTAATTTAGCTTTCCTGCTTCTGAAGTGGTCTCTTTTCATTTTGATCATCTATCAGCCCAACAGACTTTCTGGCAGGCATCCTATCTGTGGTGTTCAAAAAAAAGTATTTCAATAGCAGCTTTTATACTTCAGAAAGCTATTTCTCAACCTTGGTTTTTTGTTGGGTTTTTTTTAATCTATCTTTTTATTTACATTCTGTTTTTCCTAAAGTACTGCTCATATTGGTTTTCCTTTTTTGGATGCCATCCTGTGCATTTAAAGAATCTCTGTCTAACAGCATCTGTTTTTTAATCATGCTGGCTTTCCCTGGTTCCTGTCTAGGCTTTTCTTTATGATTAACGATAAAAACTTTCAGCTTCTTAATATGCTATCTTTGAAAAAGCTCCAGGCAACCTGAAGGCATTTTACCCTTAGCTTATCTTTTCAATAAGCCCAACTAACTTCTTTATAGTTCTCCTTTTCAAAGGGAGGTGCTGCTAGGCTGCCTCTTTCAGCATTAGAACTTCAGTGTGTTGTGGCCACAACTAGAGCATGGTTCCAACACAGGTGTCTTCAGAGGAGCTCCACATTGTGCTGAGGACCCAATGTGCTGCTTCTCTTGTGGGTTCTCTGATGTGCTGCCCTCTGCGGAAACACTAATTAGTGATGCCTGAAACAGTAGCGTCTGGAGCACAGTTTATATTTATTGTGTCCCCTGAGCTAATAGAAGCTTCCTGCCTGTATCTTCTGTCCTCTCAGGTTCTCTGATTTCTCCACACACATTGCAGGTGCTGTCTGAGTCCTGCTTGAGCAGCCAGTACTTTTGTGCATGGTTGTATTCATGGCTTCCCCTTATCTTCATGCTAGAAGATCCCTGGCACATTTAAGCTGTAGTAACCTAGTTCCAGTTCTGGAGAATCATGGAGTGGTAGAATGGTTTGGGTTTGAAGAGACCTTAAAGATCATCTAGATTCAACCCCCTGCCACAGACAGACTGCAGACACCTTGCACTAGACCATGTTGATCAAAGCCACTTCCAGCCTGGCCTTGAACACTGCCAGGGTTGAGGCAGCCACAACTTCTCTGGGCAACCTGTTCAGTATCTCATCACTCTCACAGTAAGGAACTTCTTTATAGTTAATTTACATCTATCCTCTTTCAGTTTAAAGCCATTCCCCCTTGTCCTATCACTACTTGCTCTTATAAAAGGTGGCTTCCCAGATTTTATGTATGTCTCCTTTAGTATTGGAAGGCTGCTATAATTTTTTCCTTGATAAAGTTAATAAGTTCCAATAATTTCACAGGGTACTAATGAATTCAGAACATGCTGTTTTCTCATCCAGGCACTGAAGCTCTACTTCTCTCCCCTGTGCCTTCTTCC
>JAOEHY010001936.1:0-14042 GCA_025447955.1 Psilopsiagon aurifrons
GGGGGGAATTTATGTTCAGCTGTCTTAGAGAAAACCCTACAAATAGAAGTGGAAACAAAGCCACTGATAAGAGATATAATGAACAGCTAAAGCTGGTGGGGTGTATCCACTACACTTCCATTCCCTGGTGAGCACCAGACTTGTCAGCGACTTTGAAACGAGACCTTTGGTCACCAAAGCACTCTGAATTGTGAGCAGCCTTCCTCCAGCAGCGTTCCCAGCCCCAGCTACTTCCTGTTGAGGTGCTTGCAGTGGGAATCAAGTGCCTTTGATCACACCAACCCACATGCTGGCCTCCCACCATGGCTCTGGTTCCCAGTATTCCCAGCTTCCCCACGCCACCCACCAGGCTGTGATTCTCCCCACTTCCTCACAAGTCTGACACTATGGCTTTTCAAGTTATTCAAGCTCTTAGTTCAGCATCTGCCTACTTAATTGCTTTACTCTTTCCCCTCTATTTCTGCTTTTCTTTTCTTTCTTATTGAGGTCTCATTACATAGTACTTATAGAATTTTTCTTCCACTCTAAATGATCAGTGAAAAAGTAGCCAGTCATGGCTGACAGAAATAGGCAAAAATTATACCCTGTCCAAGTGGGATGTGAGAAAGAAAGTGCTTGGATGAATGAGATTGTTTTTTGTTTCTTTATCAAAATGAGATCAAGCACGTTCTCAAAAAGTCCAGAACAGACCTATTTCTGCTGCTGTTAACTTATTAATGGTTGACTTATTTATGGTTGACCAGGTCACAAAGAGCAGCAGACAACTAAGTCTTCTGAACTGCTAAGGCTGGAATAAAGGGTAAAAAAAAAAATTAAATACATAGCTTATGTTATTGAAGCTGAAACCCGTGATGAAAAATCACTTCTTAATGACTTGTCGACACTGTAATTTGGGGCTGACATTTTATTTTTAATGATGGCTTGTGACCTTTCACCCTTAGGGCAATAATGCTGGATATGTGTATGATAAGGAATATCTATGGATCTCTTGCCACTTCTAAAAATAAAATACCATTTGGATACAAAGATATTTTTTTAATTTCCTGTAGTAAAACTCTTGAAGTAAAACGTGCCTTCTAGATACTTTCACATCAGGGAACTTTGAGCTGTGCTCAAACCTTGCCATGTGAAATAAAATGTTCACTCAATGTAATAATAATTCAACACTGCTATTTCCCCTTTGGCACACCTAAAAATTAGTATTGGATTTAACCTTCTATGTGTATAAAGGTGTCAGTGTCAATTGAGCTTGATCTTGGTTTCTCTGCTGCTTATTCTACCCCACATGAAACTTCAGAACACATTCATTCCTTACACAGGATTCTTGGATTGTAACTATTTAGCATTAAAACTCTGGAAGATTGAGGATGAAGGTTTCTGATGAGATGATATTTTTATATCAGCTTCAGTGTCATATATAACTTGATAACACAGGTGTAGCTATATGTCCATTTGCAAGCAGTTTGGAATAATAGTTATGGCATTTTTGGAGTGCTCTGCAACATTAGAATTTTATTTTAAATCAGGTATCCTTTCAGCTGTGCAGAAGGTGTTTGTTTTCTCCATAAAATTGTGATGGTGTATCACAAGAATTTCCAAGATAAGATGTAAACAAAGAATGATTTATTTGACAGATGTGATTTATTCCTGGGGGAGAGATGTCCAATTTTTTTGCTTGTAGCTGTCTTTATGGTCATGGGAACATTAGTTAGGACAGTGTGCACAAACACTATTTAGCAAAACACCCAGGAGATATTCAGATCTTATAACTTGCAATCTCCCTCTCAAATTCATTGAGGAAGCAATATAACAGGCATGAGGAAGATTTTTTTGGGGACGGAGTCTTTGATCTATGCAGTTCTTCCTCTATTAACATGTTTCTTATCCATTTACTGAAGCAGGAATTTAGCTGGAACCAGCAGCCTCTCCTGTTTGCTGTCTCTGCCACTGGTAACCAGCCTATTATAACAGCCTTGACTGTGCTTTGGTCTTCATGAGCAACTCGCGGAGGAAGCCCTCTGAGCTTGAACTAATTCTTCCCCTGAAGAATGCACCTGATTTTCTGTGACACTGTGTCCTGGGTTCAGCAGTAGCAGTCATTTTTCTCCTTAGTAGCTGGTGCAGTGCTGTGTTTTCAACTTTCAGCCTGGGAACAACGCTGATAACACCGATGTTTATAGTTACGGCTTAGACTGTTTGGTTTGACCAAGGACTTTCTGAGTCTCATGCTCTGCCAGGGAGGAGGGGAAGCTGGGAGGAAGCAGAAGCAGGACACCTGACCCAAACTGACCAAAGAGGTATTCCATACCACAGCACCTCATGCCAAGAATGTAAAACAGAGGGCAGAGATCTGGAAGGTTGGGGGTTCATTGCTGGGTTGGGCTTGGTATCGGGTGGTGAGCAGTTGTATTTTCTTCTCTTGTATTTCCCTGGTCATTATTATTATTTGAGGTAGCAGCAGTGGTTTGTGTTATACCTTAGTTACTGGGCTGTTCTTACCTCAACCTGTGGGAGTTGCATTCTTTCAATTCTCCTCCACATCCCTCTGGGAGCTGGGGGGAAGAAAGCAGGGGGAGTGAGTGAGCGAGCAGGGTGAGTTATAGTGGCTTAAACCACGACACACTGGTACATCTTATAGGGGTCAGATTCCCTGATTGTTCAGTGAGGGAGGAGAATAGAAAGTAACTCTGCCTCGCTGGAACTTTATGAGAACCTCATAGATTGTTTCTCCTTTGTCATTCTCTTACAAGGTTTCCCATGGGAAAAGGAAAATCTAACCCAAAATCCAGGGATAACTTTTTCCATTAACATCGCTGGTTTTGATTAACTGGTAATTGATAATAAACACCTAATAAAAGTTTTTCACATTCCTTCACAATTTCTTTGCCGAAGCAAAAAGGAACAAAAAACTTAATAGTGAGGGAACAGGACATTGCAAGGGGATTTTTTTATTTTTTTTATATATATATTGAAACAAAGACTGCTTCCATATAGGGATAAGAAGATTAAATTTCTTTAATGGCTGGGGAAAGGCTTGCTTGCTTTAAATAACTATAGAAACTTTCTTTGTTGTACAACATTCCAGAGTGAGGCCACATAATCTCTTGGTGAATGTAAATTGCTCTGTGAATTATGTTCCAGTTATGAATTTAGAACTTAACTGTGACCGACTCTGAAGGGAGGAAAAAATTTTCCCTCCATGCAGCCATGGAAGAATTACCCTGACCTTAGCGCTGAGACCTGACATGAGTGTTGGCAATGTCAAACACTTGGATCCTTCTCAAAAGCAAATGTGGGAGGAAAAGTGAGTTTGTTTTGCCTTTCTGTGTGTCAGCCTGTGTACATGGACATATGACGGATTCCAAAAAGAAGTACTGCAAAAAGCACTGCTGAGTTTCTTCTCCTGCTCCTTCCAAAACTGTAAGAGAGTCCTCAGGGTCTTGTGGCTTGGCTAAGTTCATGGGTGCAATGTTTACTTTTGCCCAAAGACACTCTGCACATGTCCTGCATTCTTTCAAAGGCTAGGCCTGAAGGGATGGTTTATTACTGGGCAATTAGCATATTGTCAAAATAGTATTGAAATAGCTGAGATAAATATTTTGATAGTCATTTAATTTTCCCTTTTTCCTAGATGCTAAACAACCTTTCTCATCTGAGTGGTAAGTGGTTTGCTTGGCTCTTATTTCTTTAGTGAAGTATATGTAAACAAATAATGCATATGAGTCAATATCTGGTGCGATTTAGCCTTCAGCAGTGTGGAGTTAGCCCATGGAACTGCAGGTATTTGGGCCTCTGAGCACACAGTTTCCAATATAACACTGGAAAAGAGCCAAATGTGAAAGATTGGAACCTGGTACTTCAAGTTTAGCAGAAAATAATTTGGAAGAAAGCACTGCATTCAAATGAACACCATAAGAACATCTGTATGGTTTATTACACTTTTAAAACAAGCATATGTTGCTGATAATGGGAAGAAATCTACTGTCTCTTCCTATTCAGAACCAGTGTGTTCTCCTAAACCATCTGTTGGGACATCTATGCAGCTCTATAAAACACTTCTTAGAAAATAACTTAAGGAATTGGAGAAATTAGGCATGGGAAGGAAATTAGCAAGCTTGAGTTGACAAATGTAAAAGCTTATTCAAAGTATCACCTCAGATGAATAAATGAAACAAAGACTGTAACTCACGATATCACCATTACTGAGATTTATAAACTTACTATTTGTATTAATTAATACTCTTTTTCTCATTTCAATATCTAAATATATCATCTGTTATATTATTATGGCTGATTTAGCCCCTATTACAGTCCATTTGTTCAATGGCTGATAGCAAGATTTTCATATCTGGTTTTGGTATACATTACAAGATCCATTTGGAGAGCCAAAAGTGAGTTTATGAGCATTTTTGTAAAGACTTATTGTAATTGGCTTTTACTGTGTGTATGTTGTAGGAGGCAATATATTGTGATTTCACATAATTTACGCTATAATGAGGGGGAAAATGTGTATCATTAAGTTCGCAAATGTTCTCTAACTCTCTTCCTTCTTCTCTCTGCAACTGGAAAATAATCCTTTTCATTAACTGTAGTTCATAGAAACTGCTTCAGTGCATTATTTTATCTTAGCTGTATTTTAACTGTAAAGCTCAAATATCAGTGGGATGGAATGTTGTTCTATATTTCTTTATGTCAGTTATTTGCTCCACATGTATGTAGTCTATATTTTCTTTGGTCTGTGTCTGCATGTCAAAAGTGATTATACTGGATCACTTTAATATCTGTCTTGCCTAATGAGTTCATGGATGTTCTGTTACTGACTTCAGTGGAAGAAGGATCTAGCCTAAATGAAAAGGCCTTTCCCTATTTGGAAACTTTTGCAAGATTACATTATTGCTCAGTTCAGCTGAGCTCTGGCATATGCAGGTCACTTTAGGATATTTTCATGCCTGGGACCAGATGGAAAATGTCTTTTGCAATCAACAAAAAGCTTGGATTGTTGATATTTCAAATTTTTTTCTACAACTGTAACTAATTTGCTTTCTACAAAATTTAGGTGTCCAAAAATGATTACAAATACTTTGCAATGAGATTATTTTCATGGTTCAGAGAGTGTGCAGTGTCACAGAAATTTGCTTTATTTTGGTATGCTCAGATTCAGCCTGAACTTAGATAGCTTAGTTGATACATTATTTTACTTCCATGTGGAGTAACTATGTGGTTGCACAGTCTACTAATGAGCCTATCTGAAAACCCTAATCATATCCTGGTAATGGGATTTCTCTCAAAATCTTCTCTTCTTCAAAATTATTATTGTTAGGTTTTGTAACAAAAGGCTCCCATCCATACAGCAAAGAAGTGCAGGGGACCAAAGGTGGGTGGGGGAACCTCCATAACCTTGATGGAAAGGTGAGCATCCTGACCTGCCTCTTCCTGAGGCTGTCCCAGGAGGGTGCTAAGCCCTATGGTCTGGGCACAATGCCCATCAAATGAAAGGCCCTCTTGAGCACCTTGGTCTGAGGAGGTTGATATCTGAAAGGGGTATGGGATTTGTCATGGGATTTAGGGAAAAACTTGAGGTGAAATCATGAGGCACAGGTGTCTGGTGTCAGCAACTACAGCCGGTAAGGGTCTACATGCCAATGTTGTTGCTAAAGAATATCGAGCTGTGCTAGCTGGTAAATGGAACAAGGGGTTTGTGAGCCCTGTGTGTGTCTCTGGAAGTAGGGAACCTGCAGGAACTGGCTACTATAGAGACTATGAACTCAGGGGACTGCTTGAGACCTACTAGTGTGTGAGGGACTGGAGATGAGAGGATGCAAAGGCTACTGAATATAAAGCCAGTTACTGGATGGATTGGCTATGTGTCTCTGTGTTGGTGTGTACCAGTGTCTTAGGTGGGGGTGTAGGCCTTAGAACTTGCATGTTCAGATGCCAGAAATGGGGAATTCAGGAGCAGACACTGTATGGACCAGGTTGTCTAAGCCCAGATACTGCAGAGATGTAAATATATGTGTGTCGTTTTGTACTAACAGACTTTTACTCTGGACTGGCAGAGAGGGGAACAGGCTGAGACCATTGGTACTGTTTGTGCTTATGAGTGCTGAGTGTTTGATCTACGTGGTTGGCTATGTATATAGGTGTGTGTGATAAACATATTTGTGTCTGTACTTATTGGGAATATATGCTCAGTCCGGCTGCTGGCTGGACCCAGGAACAGCGGCAGCCTTGCCTGTATGGGGATACAGGATTCAGCACCTCCTTACCACAATTTGCCTCTTGCATCTGAGACTGGAAAAGTACGCTGTAGAAATGCCACTGTGTGTTAAGCTTTGTATGAGGTGATCATTGGCATAGAATGTGGATGATTTTACATTAGGTATTTGAGAAGCCAGGCCTGTTTAGTATATAGAATACTCAGCTCAGTGTCAAGTCCAAACTGTATACCCAGGCTGCCAGATGAGCTGTTGTACAACGTGGGGAGTCTCCACACACGTTTACACCTACTTTCTTTAGAACTTTTCCAACATTTTTCCTCCTGTGACTTGGGATAGAAAGATAAATCCTTCTCAAACTCAGTGCTTATCTTGACAAAAGAATCACTGAATGGAAAAATGGACTGATGTTTTAATCTGCAGCTCTGCCTCTGAAGTTACATGAGATCCTAGTCCACTCTTATTAAGTTGCCCTCAAAACTGAGGAAAATAACTGGTTTGTTTGCACCTGGAAGTCTTAAATTGGCTGCTCCTAAACCTTTAAAAGCACCAAGACATTCTTCTAAGGAGAGATCATTCAGAAATTCTCTTTCAGAAAGAGAGGAAAGCAGCTTTCCTTCTGCTTCTTTCCTTCCTGAAGTAGGAAAGTACCACTAGTTGAGCTATTCAGCAGCACATGCCCAGATCAACTGCTTCATTTCCAGGGTGAAAGGAACTCCTTGTCTCATCCTGACACAGCAGACTTTACAGGGATCTTCCTTCCCTTTGAGCATCAGAAGGTGCCACAACCCCTCACTCGTGTCTGTGGGTGCCCTCTTGACCATGACCTTTGCTCAAGCTTTCAAATGACCAGCACAAGTTCTGGAGGTTATCAATGAAATGCTGTTTGCTTTCCCTGTAAACACCTGCCTTCTTAGCTGCGTACTAACACTACATGCTCTGGAGCATGTTTTCAGTGTCTGGGAATTTAATAGCCGGTAAGCATTTGCAGCCTGACATTGAGCCAGTGACTAGCGATTTCATCCTTAATCTTTACTATATTTGTCTATGCATACCTTGTGATTTTTAATCAATAATACATAATAAATCCATGCTTTAAAATGGTTAACACAATTTTAAAATAGCTTTTCATATGAAACTAAGTATAATAATGATCAATACAAAAGATGATCATTAAGCTTAAGTTCTTTTTCTGCAGCATGGCAAACACTTAAACAGGCTCTGAATCCTGTAAGATGATTCCTATTTCCACCAATACCAATTCAAACTGATTTTGGCCTTAGATTTCCAGCTGTGTAAATCAAGTAACTTTTTAAAGCTTTTTCTTTTTTTTTTTTTTTTTTTTCCCCATGGTGAGCTTTCAGCACAAGAAGATAGTATGCATACTACAGAACTGTTTCCTCCTGTGTGCTGCATATAAGTAGATTGAATCTCTTCTGTTTAGCCAAATTGGTTTTCTTCAGTTCGTAACAAATCTTTAGTGCCCAGTTCTAAAATCAGTACATTTTTGGATCATTATCTCATGAAAACCTGGACGTGAAGACAGGAACTTTATCAGGGATTCCTCTAGTTGGAAGAGTAGAGTAAAATTTCAAGCAGATGGTCTCATTTAATAGATCAAGGTCTGAGCTTGCACGTAACAAATTCTCCTGTTTTGTAATCCATGTCTGTGTATTTGAGATTTTTGCAGGTAAATGCCATGTGTTCAACTGTGAGTGGTATAGAAGAAGTGGATGTAGCATTTTCTTGCATTCTTCTGCTTCCCAGAAGACAAATGAATCTGACAGAGCAAAGTCATTTTCATGTCTGTCCATAATTCATCTGAACTCTGTGGTAGTGGTATAGCATTTCTTGAAACTGGAAAAAACCAAGCACACATCTATAGCTTTATTTAAAAACTGAGCTTTTTAAAATGCTGGAGTCTCAAGGATCAGCTTGCAGTTAATACTCTACCTCTTACAGAGGAAGGATACATAATTTTGCTTTACAACACTAAGTAAGGCTCAGCAGCGAGAGCCTGGGCTGGAAACTCCACAGAAGTTCAGAATGCTTTTCCCCACATGCGAAAGGCCTCACTAGAATGAATAAAACATAATGACTCTGGACAATGTAGAAAAACTATACAATTATCTCTTTAATGTCCCCAAACTCTACAATCATCTCTAATCTCCCTTCTTTCCTTTTCTCAGAGACTTCACAGTACAGCAGGAAAACAAACCCTTTCCTTTTTCCATAATTTTTTTTTTTTTGTTCACTTATTCACTGGAAACTTTGCTTTTAACTCATTACAAAGCAGCATTTTTCTTTGCTTGCAGAAATTGTCAAAATAAAAAAATGATTTTTCCACACATCCCTAATCAAGTTTGTTTTTAGAATAGCCTAACATGGGGTCTGCAGTTAATGCCAAGTACAAGTTCTCCATCCCTGTGCAACAATCAGTTCTTATTAGATATCAAACTTGATCATAGAATGGGTTGGGAGAGATCATCCAGTTCCAACCCCCTGTCATGGGCAGGGATACCTTCCACTAGACCAGGTTGCTCAAAGCCCTGTCCAGGCTGACCTTGAACACTGCTAGGGATGGGGCAGCCACAGTTTCTCTGGGCAACCTGTGCCGGTGTCTCAAAACCCTGACAGGGAAGAATTTCCTAATGTCTAATCTAAATCTCCCTTCTGTCAGTTTAAAGCCATTATCCCTTGTCCTCTCACTACATGTCCTTCTAAAAAGCCCCTCTTCAGATTTCTTGTTGGCCCCTTTAGGCACCGGAAGCTGCTCTAAGGTCTCCTTGGAACCTTCTCTTCTCCAGGCTGAACAAGCCCAGCTCTCTCAGCCTGTCTTCATAGGAGAGGTGTTTCAGCCCTCTGATCATCTTTGTGGCCTCCTCTGGATTTGCTCCAAGAGGTCCACATTCTTCTTCTTCTGATGGGGGCCCCGGAGCTGAATGCAGTATTCCAGGGGAGGTCTCATGAGAGCAGAGCTGGAGAATCACCTCCTGTGACCTGCTGGTAGAGCGGGGTAAATACAAGGGTTTAAATATTTTTTTTAATTATTGCTCAAGTTTCCAAGAGTTTATATGACAATATTTCAAAGTCAGATACCTATGATGTGAGGTATTTCATGTTATGAGAAGAAATGCAGTGTTCAGAAAGCTCATTTAAGCACCTAGTCATAGAAAAGTTAACCCCTTCCTGCAGTGCTTGCAGCAGTAGCAGAAACCTTGGCCATGGCTAACAATAGGCAATGAGGGGGATGATTCCTCTCTGACAGATGGGCAGAAGAGGGTGGAGAACACAGCTGATTTTTTGGGAAAGTATGGTGACTGCTGTAGCAGTGTACTCAGAGCTTAATAAGGGGCTGATACTTTCATTAGTCCTGGAAAGAAGGCATCAGGGCCTCATTTGGTGATCACTGAGTTGCAGTTTGTTTCTTGGCTTGCTCTTGGAGCACTGTGGTTCTCCTCTTTGAAAATGGGCAGGTGGCATTGGCATAGAGTTTTTGTGGTTTGTCATGAATAACTACTTGCTCAAATGGGGTAAATATATCCATTTAGCTGGTATTTGTCTGGCAATTTATATGGCTTGAGACTTTTTAACCTTACCTTATATGGCTCTTGAATATAGAAAATATAATTTCAATCATTTACATTGGGTTTCTTTAAAGTGTGTTTAGGCCTAAGGCTTTCAGTACAGGTGACCCTCACGTACGACTCAACATAACCCTCATAATAGACTGTACCCAAAAGGTGCAGTGCTTTAATGCTGCCTCTTTTTTTGTTGTATGGGTTTGCTAAGCTGTTCAATGGAAAATACTTTAAGTTATAAATCATTGGTGGATTTGGTAACCTTAATCAAGGAAACATCTTTTTAGGTGTCCTCAGAAATATAGTTTAGAAGACAAAAAGAATAACAGAGACTTAGTTCACTGCGAAGATTATTTGATGCTTCCCTAGATGAACTAAGAAACATTTATGCAGCAGAATGCTACTTTCTGTGGCAGTAATTTTTCCTCATATATGTGCTTGCGCACATGCACACACTGCCATTTCAGCTGTGATCCCCAAGCTAGCACTTACTTGAGTTGATGTTTCCATACACACTGCACTGCGCCAAGAAAATATTAGCCTGATTTCTCAAAACTTTATAAAGCCTAAAGTAATAATTCCACACTTAAAATAGGAGTAAACAGCTCAGGTGTTGTTCAGCTTTGTGTTAAGGTGTCATGATTCCCGTTTGAGGGATATAACATTCATCTTTGCAGAACAGATCATGGTGTGTTATAGTCTAGAGCTGGTATATCTATCTGCTATAATTATCTTTTGCAAAATTTTGTCAGAGATGAAAAGCGACCTAAAGAATAGACTGGGATGTAAGAAAAAAAGTTTCTGATTAAGCTGAAAAATAAAAATTTTCAAACAAGTGGAAAAAATGAAGTGCTTAATTACTTTCTTTGTTTTACTTTTCTAATTTGAGGGCTTAATTTTAAGGCTTGGTGTATTTGTTTGTGAGTGTGGGGGGGTGGTTGTCTTTATTCATCTACTCTGCAAAGCATAAGCTTCCTTTCTGGAAGTATTCATTAGTTTAAAAAGTAGAAAAATATCAACAACTTCAGCATCATAATCTGTTGCTTGAGGCAGGTGAAAAAGTAGAGTCAGTTGCTTACTGCCCACTCTGTCTGAAGGATATTAATAAAAAATTGTAGGATAGTGATTCTTGAAGTTCCTTACACCTTTGAATTTCAGTTAAAATGCCAGAGAGATGTTGTTATGAAGACTAGAAAAATGTATATTGTGCAAATTGATATAAAGCATGCAAAGAACATAACACTTTCACTGTTAGCACTTTGATATCTTTTTTCTTTGAGAGAAATGAGAATGTAATTCTCAGATGTATTCCTATTACTCTAGGATTTGTCATATTATCCTTTAATCCTTTTTTGTTTGGACCCAAATATGTGGCATGGAATAAAAGATTACTTAATGTGCAGTCTTTTTCAAACTGTCTTGCGGTACCCTTTATAGCTTGCATTTATGTAAGCTCTCATGCTGCTCTATGCAATAATATCTAAATAGCCAAGTGTAAAAACAAGATTTTGCAATTCTCCCCTATGGGAAGCATTTGGGACTAGAAACTTGAAAATATGTAATTAAAAAGCTTAATTTTTGTCATATTTTACCTTTTTAATCTAGGCAAAGCTTTTTTTAGTCCTGTTATAGTAGCATATGAAAGTGGGATATATGTTTTGGGGATGGTAAAACTCTCCATAGTGGATTACTGGGAGAGCTTTCAATTCTGCACTTTTCACCACCTAATTCTGGATTCAACCATTACAGTTAGGCTATGACTGCTAGATGAGCTGGAGAGGGCTTGAATCATTGTAGCTGTCAGATAAACTGCTTGAGGAAAAAGAGCTTAAAGGGTGGAAGCAGAAACACCATCATCACTCTGCAGTCTGTCTCCATGTTGTGGCGTTGCCTTCCAAGAATATTGGATCCTTTCCAGAGCAAAACAGTACAACAGCTGGTCCCAATTATCCTAACTACAGTGTGTCTACATGCACAAATAGTCAGCTTTTCTAATTTGGCTTTCTGGTTTAATGAATTAGTTATTTAATAATTTGACAGGAATGCCAGTGTTGTGTTTAGCTGCTTGCTTCTTGTTTAATCTTATCTTTGGGGCTGTGTTCATACAATCCTGCTGTGATCATTGGCTGCTATTGTAATTTATGTAGATGAGACAGCAAAATACATTGGCAACACACAGTATATAGGTTTTTTTACTTTACAAGGCCTAAAAGTTGAAAATCTATCACTTGATAACAGTTTTTCTCTGTTTACAGATAACAGTTTTCTGAGAGTAGAGAACTCTTTTTACTAGTTACCACTCAATACAGCTAGGAATACAGAAATTCAACCATCTCTTTTTCCTGAGTCTCAGAAATTAAAATAAAAAATTAACATCTGAAAGTCATACCCACATTCTACTTCCTCTTACATATTCATTTACTTCAAGGGATATATTTTCAGGTGCTTCTAGATGAGCTGCAGAGAAATCCACCTGTATGAGCTTAAATAGGAGCTTAAGCATGCAAGCAGCATAGAAAAATGCACAGCTGTCATACTAGGATAAGAAAGCATTAATATATGCACAAATGAGAGAGACTGCACATACTATGAGCAGGCAACATAAACCTGCAGACAAATGGTCCCAGATATATTGCAAATTAGAATATTCACCTATTCTCTGTCAACTCTTGGCTCCTAATAAATCACCAAGTGGTTATAGTAACCAAGCAACCCGAATCTGTTAATTTACTGTGTAAGATCATGAATTCCAGATGAGTAAGGATGAGTAGAAACTGAATGACACAACTCAGGGGGAGGGAGAGAAATTGTTTTGAAATGAGATTTTGTTTTTTAAAATGTCAGAGTAGTATGAAAAGAAGCAGCCAATTCACATTCCTTCTCCCTGGACTGTGATGAAAAATTTGTACTTTGTCTACAGAGGTCCTGATGAGTCTCTGATGTAATAGCTGCAAACGCAGAAAGGCCTTCAAGGAATTGAAAGTGGAGTGGGGGTGTGTATCTGTATTTACTCAGCATCTTCGACAGATTTATGCCTGGGACTGTGGGTGGATCCATATTCCTCCAGTACCGTAAAGCTGGGAAAACAGAGCTGGGAAAGATGGAGCTATGCTGTGGCTGAACCGGACATTTACTGGTCTAAGCATGTTTGATCCTATTTACTGACCAGGCACTTGGCTGTAGGACTACCGAAGTCTAGCTTAATCAAAGGGGTTTGCAGATGAAAGATTGCATAATAAGGCATTTTCAGAGTTTCCTGACATGTGTAGTTCTTATGTTAAAATTCAGAAAAATCATTGGAGTTGAAACACAATTGAATTTAGGTTTTCTTCATTTTAGAGGCAAGATGCTGTGAAGTGTGGAAGTCAGATCAGACACAAATCATGAGCTGGAAGCACAGAAAATTCAGCAGTAAACTGGGTAATAGAGTCAACACTATAAAAAAATAACGGAGAACAGGTTGCAACAAGGAAGAAAATTATTTCATCAGCAACAAAGTATCCATTTCTCTAAAGAAAAAGTAAATATTTAAATAGAGCCTCTCTATGCCACCATAGTAATAACAAACACCACTTAGCCAGCAGTAAAAATGAGTAAGTATTCTCATAACAGAGCTGGGACAAAGTTCTTTGTTTCCAATCTTACCAAAACAGGTGCAGTTAATATCCAATTCCTTTCCACTTGCAGTATTGCCCAGTGGAAAACAAATATTGATCACTTACCTGGAAATAACTACAGATTTATTATTTTCAAGTTGTGTTACTTATCAGAGTATTTGGTCCTATCTCATGTCATATCTGAGCTTTTTCCATGATATAAACCTATATTTTCAAGTAACTTCTGAGTCCTTACAGCAATCTTGTCAGAGGCAAGGGTTTTTAAAAGAAATAGCAGAAAATGGTAAGAGAAAACTCACTGCTTGTCTGTCAAAGACACCTAGAGTTTCCATGGCAGCAGGAGGATGGCAGGGTTAAGAAGGAATTATGGGCTGTAATGCAGTCTCTTGAGGTACCAAAATAACATACTGTATACAAATGTGAGGAATTGGCAATGGTCTTTTTAACCTGAGCTCTCCTTGCAGGAAATTATTTTCAAGTATTGCCCATTGTCGTGGTTTAAGCCATAAATCAGCCACGCAGTTTGTTCACTCACTTCCCCCATTTCTTCCATCTGCTCCTGGAGGGATGGGAAGGAGAATCGAAAGAATGCAACTCCCACAGGTTGAGATAAGAACACTTTAATAACT